>JAODAL010004875.1:0-150556 GCA_025379985.1 Phyllomedusa bahiana
GACATAAAGGGGTTTTCATGACAACACGTTTTTTCCATTTACCCACTTTATCTGGAAGTTTTCGCATTGTCAATGTTTTGGGCCATTTGCTGTAGAAAACAGCAAAATTTTAAGCCCTTTGGAAACAGAAATGTGGCTTTTTAAGTGGCATTTCTCCCCTCACAATTTTAATAGTGGTTTGAGAAGTCATATTTAAAATTTTTTTTGGGGTCATGTAGCTATGAGATACAGCAATAATCATGGTCCTTGTAACAGAAATGTGGCTTCTAAGTTGGCATTTCTCCCTCAAATTTTTAAACAGTGGCTGAGAAAGTAATTTTTATAATTTTTTGGGGTCATGTTGCTTTGAAATCAGCAATACTCAGGTCCTATTATAAAAAAAATATTGTTCTAACAATATTTTTTTCTTCACATTTTTTCCAAAGTGGCTAAAAAGGGTCATGCTTGAATTTTTGGGGCCATTTTGCTTTGAAATGCAGCATACAAACAGTCCTATTATAAAAAAATGTGTTTCTAACAACATTTGTTCTTCACAATTGTCCAAAGTGGCTCAAGGGTCATGCTGTGAATTTTTGGGGGCATTTTGCTTTGAAATGCACCCTATACTACAGGTCCTATAAAAAAAAGAATGTTGTTTCTAACAGACATTTGTTCTTCACAATTGTCAAGAGTGGCTAAAGGGTGAGGGTGCTGTCAGAAACAGGAATGGGTAGACACTGTTAATGGACACATATTGCAAAATGCCCTTGTTTTTTGCAAGATCTTTAACATAGCTATCAATCCTATGTATTGAGACAACCCATTAAATACAATTAAAAACAGAGAAACAAAGACATGGTGGGATTCCATCCTATTTTAAAAATTGTGTTTTCAGAATTAAACAAACTAAAAAACTGCATGTTACAAAATAGCTGGTAAAAAAATTTTCCTCTGAATTTGTACAAGGGAGGTACAGGAAAATTTGGGACCAGATGTGGGTTATTCAGAGGACATGAGTATGGGGGCACGGCATAGAGAACAAGAACAGAAACAATTTCCTCCAGCACTTTTGAGTAAATGAGAAAAAGAATGCCAAGAAAAAGGGCACCTGGGTGGAACAGGAGCGTTAACCACCATATTTCCAATGTGAAGGGGTCATTGGGCCGCACTCATACGGAGGGGCAGCGCTACCCAGGACAGGAACAGTATATGTCCAGTGAAACTAAAAAGGTGGTTGAAAGACTCCTATTTTCCGGCACTTTTTTAAATGTGGGGGTCATGCAGGTTTGGGGCTCATGCTGTGGCCCCCGGACAGATATAGTCAATGTCCAGTTAAACTAAAATGGAGGTTGAAAGAATCCTTATAACGGCACTTATTAAAAGTGGGGGACATGCAGGTTTGGGGCTCATGCTGTGGCCCAGGAAATGTATAGTCAATGTCCCGTTCAACTAAAATGGTGGTATTGAAAGACTCCTTTTTCCTGCACTTTTGAATCTGGGGTCAGCAGGTTTGTGGGCTCATGCTGTGGCCCAGACATGAAATAGTCAATGTACAAGTTTCAACTAAAAATGTGGATGAAAGACTCCTTTTTCTGGCACTTTAAATCGGGGGGTCATGCAGGTTTGGGCTCATCTGCATTCCTAGGACAGTTATATTCATGTCCAGTTCAAGTAAGATGATGTTCAAAAATACTGCCTTCTGGCACTTTTAATTTGTGGTGATGCATGTTTAAGGGTCAATGCTGTGTAACAAGACAGGGATAGTGAATGTTGTGGTGTTTTTTTTTCTGTGGCTTTTATAACCTAAGTTTGTTGCCTTAAGATGTAGCACGTATCCATTTGACTGTTTGGATGTTAATTCATCTTCTCCAGCCCTTATTGCGTTAAGAATGAAGGGTGTTATGTTTCTCTCCCATAGACTTTAAAGTCATACGCTCATATCGACTGCCACCAAACGACTATCCGGGTCGAAGATGGTCGACTATCGACGCATCCGACCTGAAAGTCGATGGCCAACGCAAACCTCAACAACAACCGATAACCCATCTTACCTTTTAATACCGTAAACCAACCAACGGAAGAAATTTGGTGTGGTGGCAGTTTTGAGGCTTGTGGTGCAGCACAGCACTTACAAGCTTAAATGGATGTAACCCTCTTCCCTCCAAATACACATTCAACACAAACTTTCTCTCAGAGGTGAACCGTTCACGTGATAACGGTGGGATAAACAATCCCTTTCTATCAAGTTCCCTGACAGGAAGATTATTTGGTTAATCCCTTTTGGCCTGTAACTGAACCTAACCTAACTAACTAATAGCAGGCCTCTTACAGTTCTGAGCTCGATGGCTTTCACTCATCGCAGAGGTACCATAAGGTGTTTTATCGCTACAAGATCATGTCTCAGATTGATGGTGCAGTAAAAATAAGCACTTTTGTTAATTTGTTTGTCAATTACCACTTAGTCACTAGGTTATCAATATGACTTTCTGTAAATCTGTATTCTGTTTTCTGCTGCTGGCTGGCCCCCTAGCCACGCCCCCTGCACTGTGATTGGCTGGCTGACATTTTATCACCTGGTTGTATAACGCCCCAGACATTAAATGCCCTGCCATGCCCCCTGCTCTGAGATTGGCTGCCTGCACACTCTGTGATTTCTCCCCTCTGAGCTGTTAAAATCCGATAGTGAAACCAAGGCAGCTGGCTCTTATATTACATCTCCACTCTAGTGTGAATTGATCTGGGCATTACTGACTGGCTGTTAAAGTCACAGATCCCCTCAATATAACAGATGTTCATATATAGTCTCCAGCTGTTAACAAGGGTAGAGAAGGTGTAGTAGGGCGGTGTGTCAATGCCCATTAACCCAGTCTGGTTTGCCATGGTAACATGAGGGGAGTGTGGGGGAAGTGACACTCCTCACAATGTCCTAGTCAGATTATCAGACTGTGTGTATAACAGGTCTAATACACAGTCATACAGTCTCCTGTCTGGTAACATAGAGAGTAAAGGGGGGGGGTGGGAGCAGTGAACACACCTCACATGATTCATCAGTTTACATGCTGTGGTATAACTGCATAAAATGCACAGCAGGGAGCTTGAGAAGCCTGAAGGCTGCATACATTAGAAGCATGCATGAGGCAACACAGATCTGTTATATCCATACAACCTTCTGCGCATCACCTGCTTCATACAAATGATGAATGTCACAGTTCTTCAGTGAGGAGAGACACAACCTCCTGGGAGGGGATACAACGCCCTGCTGATATGAGAAGATCTCGCCCCTGGAATTTCAAATTCAAATCCAGAGAATTAGCTGAAGAGCCCGAACAGTCAAACTATACACCCCTTTAAAGAGTCCGGCAATTCCTGTCCTCGGGTGCAGATCCTTGTGGATGAAGGAAGATGGTCCGGCTGCATTCAGACGGTCCTTCTCTATTCTGCAGCTTGTCCTGTTGTCCGGGCTCTTCACTCGGGTGAACTAATTCAGTATGTATTCATCATGCTCACCTAAGTCTCAGGAACACTCAGAGGTCCCTAGCCTAGCAGATTCATTTGAAAGCTGATTCCTTTCTTCTTGCTCCGGTACTGTTGCTGTCTGCCCTCCTCTGAGTCTCAGCAGCTTCCTCAAATTGCCGGTAAGCCAGTGCCATCTTATATCATGGTTCCACTCATTAGCACAAACCATAAACCGGAAATGAGCGCATCTTTGTGGCCTACACATCAGAACACAATATGAACATTCACACTGTCAAGCAGGGAATTTACTTGTAAAACACAGTGAGCTGGACCCACAATCCCACAGGTATTTAGGGCCCCCTTAATTTTAGGCCGTCATGATCCCCCTTTAGTTTAGTGTAGTCCAGGTGGGCCCCATTAGTATTAGTTAGCCAGGGTCCCCCTATAGTTTTTTTAGGTATCCAATGTACCCTGTTAGTGTAGGTAGCCAGGGCTCTCCATTAAGTTTTATTGAGTCAGGCCCCCATTAATCTTAGGAAGTCATCGCCACCCCTTTAGATATTAGGTAGCCAGGGCCACCATATTGTTTTAGGTAGTCAGGGCCCCCATTTAGGTAGCAGGGCCCACTTTAGTTTAGGAGCCATGGGCCCCCTTTAGTTTTTAGGTAGCCAGGGGCCCCCATTAGTTTAGAATACATGGCCCCTTTAGTTTTAGGAATACAGGACCCTTAAGTTAGTTAAAAAAAAAAAAAAAACCCTTACCCTCACTACCCGCTCCTGCCGCTCTCGACATGCTCCCTGCCGGCGCCTGGCAGGCTTAAGGCCTAACGCCTTAGGCATACCAGAGTGAACAGTGGAGCGCTAGCGGCGCTGTGCTCCGCTGACACCGCGCAGCCCCGGGAGTCGAGGAAATTAGTCCCGACTCCCAGGCCCTGTCCGAGTACGCGGAACTTAACAAATGTGCCCAGGCATTCAGTGACAGGATGCGGTGGCCGGGCCCCAGGGAGTGGCGGCACTGCCTCCGGGGCCCATAGGAGCTCGGGGCCCACTGGGTGGGCCAGTCCGAGCCTGGTTCGGTGGCTGCACCGCCGGGCACCACTCTGTCATGCTTGCAGCAGGCCCTCTTATTTCACCGGGCCCCGTACAGGAGTACCCCCTTGTACCCTCTGTACGGCGGCTCTGAACAGATGACACCACTATGAATGAGCGACATGGAGACTGTGGAGCACCAGGTGCCATTGATGTGAGAGGTAAACGAGGACTAGAAAGGTGCACCTGGGCGGCCCAACACATTTAAGGGAAGCAGCTCACCTCAAAATGAACCAGGGGGTTACCAGACATGTCTAAAACAACAGTTCAGTGAATCCTACTGCATACGGGGCTCTGAAGCAGATTGATGGCTACAACACTGCGTCAGCTCTGCTAGTAGGCTTCTATTTTCACATCAGTATCAGAATTGGACCTATATTAAATGGCAAAGGGTAGTTTTCTCCAATGACCAAAGACACCACAAAGAAACACAACACAACAGCCATTAATAATATACCATTGAAATGTATTTTTGTATTAGTTATGAGGGTGCGCCATTTGTTGTGCTTGTTTGTAGTATCTTTGGTCAAGTTGCTTTTTGACACACTGAATGCACCCCTCTACTCTATCGTGGCACCCTTCATCTTCTCTGTATTATTTATAGTTTCTTGCCGGCATCAAACTGAAGATGAAGAGTGTCAGGCAATTTACAACAGGGAAGGATTAAGCATCGTGAACCAAGGAATCTTGATTGAAAAATCTAGAAACATTCTTTTTACTGTATTTATGGGGCCTATTTCAGCACAGGTGCGTGTCAAAGCACCCCCCCCCCCAAAATAATATGTCTTAACACCGCCTTACCTGATCTTTCTTCCCTTCTGGATAAATTATGTTATATTTTAAAAGATCAGACTTTGAAGAAAATGGGCAATTACTAATTATGATTAACATTATAATTAATTTTATTTCTCTGTACAAATACCAAAAGGGGGGTGATTTGAACTTAATATTTTTTATTTATTTTTATATTTTAATTTTCTTTTTCTTTTTTTTACATATATCCTAAATACCCTAGAGAACTTGACCAATAGGTGGCACGATTGTTAGTATACCTTTCTGCATTGTATAAACAATACAGAAAGGTTTTACAAAGATGTCGATTCCTGGGGCAGGAAGTGATAGAGCGTCAGACATGGCAGCATTGGAAGCCTTCATAACGCTTCCAGCCACCATGTTAACGGATTGGCACCCTATAATCTCAATGCGGGGGTGCAGATCAGAGGGAGAAACAGTGTGTGGTACAGTTTCTCATGCATTTAAATGCTTCAGGCAAAATACCCACATCATAATAAGAGTTAAACAGCATGGAACAGTCATTTGTGGCGGTTGTCAGCTGCAATTACCCGCTTACACCAGCCATCCATGTAGCAGGATTACTGAGTAATCCCGCTAGATAGAACCTTACTAGCACCAGGACGTAGCCATACGGTTAATTAATATGCATATTAAAAATGTATGGTAATTGATTTGTTACATAAATAAAAATGAACAATTTATCTTATATAGACTTTTTATTTTTTCAGATTATCTACACAATGCGAAACCCAAGAGATGTCCTTGTGTCTATGTTTCATTTTACCAAGATTCTTTATTTCTTTGAAGCTGCTGAGAATTTCCAAAATTTCATAGAGGATTTTATACAGGGCAATGGTGAGATATTTCCTTAAAAGAAAATATAATAAAAAAAAAAGATATCTATCATTGTAAGCATTTTTTTTTTTTAATTAAAAACATTTTTTTTCTGAAGACCCCACAATTCTTTCATGTTTTCTGCAGCTTTGGTTCATGGACTGAGAGAGGCTGGAAAATAAAAGGGACATTACCATCAAAATTTTTCTTTTTAATTATTGTCAAGCAATATGTAACTATTATATAGATTTTTTTTAATTGGATGGTTGTTTTTTTATAAATATATAATTTTTCACTATGTTCATGACTTGACTTCCCCTCTGTGAGCTTTGATTGTACAGCTGCAGTGAGAGACTTCTTCCTCCTGGCCAGCTATGGCCTAAGAAGTGTAAGTATTATCAGCAGGACCTAATAAGTGTGAAGAAAATCCCTCCCGAGTGCAGAAAAAGATTATATAATATCTAATAAGATATAATAATGTAATAAGACTATATAGAGATAAGCAGCAGTTGAAGTAAAGTGAGATTAGTCTGTCCTAATATTCAAAAATTGTATATGTTAACTAGAGAAGGATGATATTTTTTTACGTACTTTTTACTTGCACAGGATTGTCAAAATAAAAAAACTGCCAAGTATTCTAAAAAAAAGTTTTCCAAAAATATTGTTTTTTTAACAAAAATGGTGTATGCCTTTAATGACAAGTGACATGTGTACTGTATTCCTGGATGTCTAGATACAGCAGAATAGTTGCACAATGACACTTTTCTGTCCTCTAAATCCCATATATTGCTGCTCCAAGGGAACACACAATAACTTGCTGCATAAACTAAACAAGCAATGTAATAAGCATGTGTATTTCTCCAATATGGTAACTCCCAAACAGGGAATCTATTACAAATACTGTAGATGCATACAAGAACAAATGCTAAAAAGTAGAATAATTCAGATACTGTTACACAGACATGACATTAAAATAAAAGGAAACATTATTAGGAAGAGTTTCAATTCTTAGGTCTTAGAGTGCATTTGAACTGTTATCTAAACTTGCTTTTGGTTTATGGTCTTCCACTGGTGTACTTGTCCAAATAAGTAAAGGTAGTTCCGGGACAAGACACTCGGCATCTTCGACTGCACCCTTCTAAGCTAGGTGTAATAGGTAAAAAACACAATTGCGCCATTCTTTTTTGGAGGCACAGTATAAATGACCTGCCATCTTTATTCTCCAGAACAGTACAACTCCAATTATTTTATTATTTGCTTTGCAGCGCCATTTTCTGAAACCAATAACTTTTTTTTATTTTTTTTTATGGCCTTGGAGGTTTTGTATTATTACAGACTGAAGTGTGGTTTACATTGCATCATTTTCGACCATCTGCACATTTTTGATTGCTTTGTATTCTAATTTTTGGGGAATCAAAGTGACCAAAAAGTCCAGCCATTTTGGTGCTGAGTATCCAATTGATTTTTTTCATTTGTTTTCTTTTTTTTTATTGTGATTGTAAAATGGGGAAAAGAGGTGTTTTTTTTTTTTTTTGTAATTTTAGCCCTTTGCACACTATTCTGTTGTACTTATGTGTAGGGAATCACAGTATCAGACTATGCTAACAGTTAAAATATAACTTTTAATCAAATATTTAAAAAAAAATGTGTCTACCAGCAACCAATTTGTCAATACCCATCAGGGATTAACATGTCACAATCAGAAGGCAACAAAATTCAGGCATACACAGAAACTGGGCAAGAAAGACCTGGAAACAGAGACAGTCCAATAATTTGTTCACTTACGGTTACTTGTACTGAAGTCTTCATATACCGGGTCCGCCTGGTTCTCTGTCCAAACAGATCTGAGCCCAATAGAAAAGCAATAAATTATATAATATAGTTTCCAGTCTACTCACCTCCTATGACATGAGTTGCAGCGGGGTCATTGTCCCAAAAAGGGCAGCCCCAACATAACCTGCGTCCGACCCTATGGAGACTCTGTAATCCCCCATCAAACGGGCCAAATACCTCCTTAGGGTTTTTTTTCACAACAAGAAAATACCCTTGCAACAAATTCTGACATGTCCCCCCCTCCTCATAACCAGAGAGAGTTAATCAGGAGAAACAGTCTAGAACGTAATTCCCTAGACTGCTGATAAAAATCTTCAATTCGAGAACAGTTCCTACGTACTCTCAGGTATTGTCCCCTATGGTTTCCCTTCTTAAGGCTTAATATATGGTGGCTCTCCCACCTAAGGAAACTGTTTGTGAGTTTTTTTTCTGTTTTATCGTTCCAACTTTCCTTTCAAACTTTTTTGATTTTAGGTCAAGAAAAAGTCCCGGTTTTACTAATCTTTTAAAATGGGAGGCAATATATTTGCCCCAATATAAAATTTTGAAGCAAAAGGGGTTAACTTGCTCCTCGAACACAAGTCTCTCCTCCCACCAATCCAGGAACAGATTAGTGTATGTGGGAGCGCATCGACTGAGCTGTTGGTGTAGCCTGTGCCCTAAGAGGAACTAATTGTAAGCACAAATTTTAGTAGCTCCAGAATAAAGTCGTTATGTGGCCTGTGACATATACTGTGGGATAGTGGACCAACCACATTATGTTCACTAAGTAAAGTCCTATGTTTTAAAAATTGTGAAATATTTAATTTTTTTTCTCCCCGTTTGGCCAAAAATCATATTATGGTTTTGAGATATGCAAATGACCCCATGTTTAAAACCCACATGGCTTGGGAAATTTTTGGGAGAAGTGCTGAAAGACTGAAGAAAAGCAGCAGGACACGGACGACCCAAAAACGCCCAGCTTCCCAAAACCCCAGGCTTGGAATTAAAGGGGTCC
Organism: Phyllomedusa bahiana; assembly: GCA_025379985.1. Taxonomy (NCBI): domain Eukaryota; kingdom Metazoa; phylum Chordata; class Amphibia; order Anura; family Hylidae; genus Phyllomedusa; species Phyllomedusa bahiana. The sequence goes on from JAODAL010004875.1 coordinate 8,983, forward strand.
AAACTTGTAACCCTGACGAAAAACACAGATGTCGTTCCCCCTGAGACCCGGGGCAAACGGGACAAGCTTTCATAAACAGACATGCATTGAATGCAAAAAAGGCCCAGCGTTCGTAGAAATTGACTTTTATTATAACCCACAGTGCAAGAAAAAAAAATATGGCAATAACCAAAGCTTTCGGGCACAGAAATTTGCCCTTGTTACGGAAAAAGGGAAGGACGTCTGCACCCCAGTCCATCCCTTCATCCAAAAGGGAACTGATTGGGGACAGGAAGCCGGCCTCTTTAAGGTCCTCAGCGGTTTCGTGCACCCCAAACCAGCCAAACTGGGGGCCTGCTATATTTATTTATTTAAATTTTCATTACGGGCCCCAAAGGAGGGTTTACCCAATTACACCCCCGTTCAGGCTTGGAAAAAAGTTTTCTAAAAACAACCGTTTTACACTTAATGGGTTCACCGTGAAGAATGTTTTTGTGGGTTTCACATTCCTTTGGGAGGGAAACGGGAGATTATTTAAGTTGAAAGCTACTTGCTGTAACCCCGGGCTGCAACCGCCACCACACAAAATTTTGCCCCTTTGGGTGCTTACGGGAAAAAAGGTAAGGGGGTTTTTGGCCTTTGAACCCCATGGTTGGGAAAAGTTACCAGGCACCAGAGGTACTTTCCTGGCGGCTGCTGTGCACACAGGGCCCAAGAAATTATTTTTATATCGTGTTTGGGGGATTGTTCACATTTGTTCCAAAAGTTCAGAAAAACCAACCCGTTGTTGACCGGGGTGGAGTTGTGTTTTTTGGGTTTCCTCCGGAACAGTCCCGATCCATGCGCTTACACAGGGGCCTCCTTTCTCTCAAGAACTCAGGGGGGGGAAACACTTGTGAGTAAGATTCCCCCCTATACTAAGGTTCCTAACATCTTTCTTATTGTTTTTGATCCCCATATACATTATCCCTTTGTCTGAGGGTTGTATCACTATACTGGAATCAGATTCTAAGTTGCCTTTCTGTAATTGTCCTGTGATACATTTCTCCCCCCAATTCCAGTTTGTTCCCGTATTTTTTAAAGCCCCAAAGTGTGCTTTCCCCCTACATCCTCCCCCTGGGTACTTCTCGCCTCAGTTTCAGAAAAATCAGGGTTCGATGATGATTAATTGGTCTCCACTCTTCCCTTTGTCGAAAGGAAAAGGGCCCCTTTTTCGAAAAATCACTAAAATCCCTACTACGGTTTGTAAATTTTATGATTTTTGGATCCCCGAAATCTTTAACTTGTTTTGAATAAAAATTTCAAAAAATGAAAAAGGGGGCACAATTTAAAAATTTTAAGTTTTTTTTTTTTTTTAAATATATGATTAAAAGTTATATTTTAGCTATTGGCATAGTTTGATACTGTGATTACATTTGTGCTAAAGCTTTTTTATTAGTATGGCTAAACACGGGGCAAAATGCAGCCCCCCTGTTTAAAAAAAACAACTCCCAGCATGCCCAGTTTTTTATTCAAATTCAGATGGGAGTTGTAGTTCCCCACGTGGAGGGGCCCCATTTGCACCGTGCTTTAGACCAATACTAATGTATAGTAGAAGAGTGTGCAGTTTCAGCTCTGCTATTATACCCTGACTGACTTTTGACCAAAAAACAGCTTTTATTTGTAATAATTTTTTTTTTATTAAAAAGTGGAAAATTTTGCCCGGGCAAAAATATGCTTTCCAGAAATACCATGGAGACTTAGAAGAAAAAATTTAAAATTTTTTATTTTTTTTATTTAAGTTTTAGTTTAAGGTTAAAAGGCAGGAATTTATTTTGGTGTTAAATAAATCCTAACCTTTATGCTGATATCACACCTAATCATTTCTTGTATCTTTTATATGCACTTGTGCTAGCACTACGGTTATTACAAAATAGTATTTATACTTCATAAAGTTAAAATATATTATTATTTTAAATGTTGACAAGGAAACTGAACCATTATTTTTCAGCTCTATATGGATCCTGGTTTGATCATGTGAAAGGCTGGATGCAAATGAAAGATGACAGCGATTCTTCTATATTACATATGAAGAGCTCAAACAGGTAGTGAAGTGTATATACTGTATATGGGTATATATTACAGATCTCAGAAAAGTGATTACACCCCTCACATTTTTGTAAATACTGTATTATTATGGGACAATACTGCCAATATGACACTTTGATACAGTGATAAAGTAGTCAGTGTGCATCTTGTATAGCAGTGTAAAATTGGTGTGTCCTCAAAATAACTACAATCATCAATGTCCAAAACCGTTGGCAACAACAGTGGGTACACCCCTAAGTGAAAATGGATAAATTGTGCCCAAAGTGTTAATATTTTGAGTGGCCATCATTATTTTCCAGTACTACCTTAAATCTCTTGGGCATGAAATTCACTAGCGCTTCCACTCTTCAGTTGCAGCCACTGGAATCCTCTTGCACTTCTCCATGACGACATCACGGAGCTGATGGATGTTAGAGACCTTGCGCTTCTCCACCTTCTGTCTGAGGATGCCCCATAGATGATCCATAGGGTTTAGATCTGGAGACATGCTTAACCAGTCCAGCACCTTTACCCTCTTTTTCTTTAGCAAGGCAGTGGTCATCTTGGAGGTGTGTTTGGGGTCATTATCATGTTGAAATACTGCCCTGCAGACCAGTTTTCAAAGGGGGGAATCGTCCTCTGCATCAGTATGTCATAGTACATGTTGGCATTCATAGTTCCCTCAATGAACTGTAGCTTCCCACAGCAGGCAGCTCTTATGCATCCCCAAACATGACATTCCTACCACCATGCTTGACATATTTGTCTTTGTACTCCTCAACTGGTTGCTGCAGCACACGTTTGACACCATCTGAACCAAATAAGTTTATCTTGGTCTCATCAGAACACATGGCATGGTTCCAGTAATCCATGTCCTTGTATATATATATATATATATATATATATATATATATATATACACACACACACACACACACACATTATATTGTTGTCCTTAAGTATATGGATATGTCGGGTGATGAAAATGTGAATGTCTATTACTACTAGCAGTTGTTTAGGCACTCCTAGGGTGCATTCACGCGGTAATGACAAAATATTTTTTGATCCATTTCTGCTAACAGTACAGTGGATATGTCGCAGAATTACTTCCCTTCAACAGGGCAGCAAAGCATCCCCAGATTCAGGAGCATATGAGATCATAATTAAAGGGGTGTTTCCACGAAGTAAAGTTCACTGCACAGGTCAGCTTTCAGCTAGCTGTGAATCGACCATGCATGAGTAAGGGGAGGCCAGTGCTTGTAGCCATCCTCCTTATTCATTTCTATGGCAGCTCTCGAATATAGCTGATTGTGTGTGGTCGGCTGGGAGGATGCCTGCTGTGAGAGAGGTCACTCAGTTTTCCAGGATGCTGAATAAGCTCTCCAGCATCTGGAAATGCTGTGTAGGCCATTAGCAAGCACAAAGGATCACTTACCTCTCTCCATGCAGGAAAGGTTGTGTGCAACCCCCACAACTAGACTACATAGTCCATGCTGCTAGTGTTGATGGAAACGTTCAAGAAAAGTTAAGTTCGAGTCGAACATCTCGATTTTGTCGAACCGAACCGAAAATTTTACTGTTCGTATGAATAAATGTTGAGTTCGCCATGGCGTTCAACACGTCATTTTAATAGTTTTCAGTGTCTTTCTGCACTTTTGGCAGCCATACAATCAGTGCAGAGAACAAAGAAGTGTCGCTGAGGTGTAGGGCTCTCAATGGCTGCTGAAATCACATGACCATATATTTCACTGTATTGCGTTCTGAATGCCATTTCCAGCTCACTCTCTGTTCTGTACTATATTCTGTACACTGCTCTTTGTACTATATTTTAAATAGTGGTTGGTTGGGGACTGGAGTGGAGAAAAGTAAATTTTTGGCAGTTTTGGGGGTTCAGTAATTGTATAACACATCATCTCCAAATCTCCTATACAAAGAAATATATTTTAGCCCATTACCACCGGAACCAGTTTTGGCCTCTCTGATAGAGATGAGCGAGCACTAAAAAATTTGAGTTCGGACTGAACCCCGAATTTTGAGAAATTCGGGCCGAACAGCGAACCAAACGCCGAACCCCATTAAAGTCAATGGGAGATGATGTTCAGGTTAATTAATTTTTATACTAATACAGGTGAGGAGGAGCCACAATTACCTTCCGTAAGAGTAAACTGGATACGTGGTACAACTTAGTGAAGACAATTTGGCTCTAAGACTCACAGCAAGAAATTCACAGGCTAAAATAATTCATTCCTTTCAATGGCTAACTGAAAAGATGAGGACAGCATAGATATAGCAGGTACAGCGGTAACAACTGCTACAGGGCCCCTTTGACACATAAGAAGACGCCAGTATTGGAAATGGCACATGGAAACTGGTAGGATCCCCATTTAACTTTTCGCACCAGGGCCCAAGAACATGTCATATATATGGTGGCAGCAAGAACATCCCAACGGGGAACATGGATGTTCAGCTGGCAGGGCAATAATTATAGGAGGTGCAGTGGTAGCCAGGGCTGCCGTCAATCATCTATTAACCGTTTCAGGGCCCCATGCAACTAAATCAAATGGGGCCCCCATCCATTACTAGTTTCTATTTTTTAACATATCACTGGGCCCCTTCTGATTAGGGCCCCTGACAGGAGTACTGCCCTATTGGCACCCTTGGCATCCCTTTACAGTCGCCTAACCCCAAAAACAGCAAAAATGACCTTTTGGACACTCAGAATAAAATTTGCACGACGAAATAGAGACGGTTGACAGGTAGGCCCAGATGACGCTGCAACACTGACAGTCGGGCCGAAGCAGGGTGTGAACGCTGTGAGCTACCTCGAGCCTTCCTCAGAAGACAGTCAAGACCCGGGTAGCACTTGAGAAATGTCTGCCTATACGAGAGCGCTTGCCCCTCCATATAAAATTTGAAAAAAGCCTTCCGTAGCACCATCACATCCTTATGCTGAAGCAACAATGGAGAATTTTACAAATTATATTGTCACATTATGCCATAAACTCGTCGGGAATGGGCTCAAGGAGCTCAGGTTCCTTTTCATGAGTGCGGACAAAGTGAGCTTCTTTTGGAAACGCTGGTTGATGCTCCTTCTCCTTGGCTTCTCTTTTCTTCCTCTCATTTTCGTTGGAACCAACTCTGCTCGTGGAGTGATGAACGTGCTCCATACGGTTGATTCTTTTGACAAGGATTTTACGCTTGAACTACTTGTTCACAATTATACCCACATCATGCTGTGTAACATTGTAGATCCTGCCAGTCTTGCCATGATAGCATTTAGGTGGCATACATTTTTATATGGTGCCCATACTCTTAATGTACACAATGTCACCCTTCTTGTAGATACGTATTTATGTTGACAAAGGCAGAACTTCATGTTAAGGTAGGGTCTGGAGAACATATACCGGGTTCCACACTTTTTGCCTCTTTTGTTTGTCATTTTCGCACCTTGAAAATGGCGAGTCCAGCCCAAAGAGAGGGACCACCTTCCTTCTCCTTCTCTGAGGACATCAGCGATTGAGTGTCAGAGCAGAAAAAATCATCCTCTTGGGCCTCCTGATCTTTTGAAATGCCTTCTGACATTGTGTGATCAAAGAGCTCTTCAGAACATGGATTATCTGGAGCGGTCTGTACATTGGGTGACATTTGGCCTTCAGGTTGGACTGATGATGATGATATTTGTGCCCTTGACTGAAAGGAAGAGGAGGTAAAACTTCTAGATGAAGGGTTTTTGTAACCACTGAAGAACAGATTGGCGTCACTCTTCAGAAATGAGATGCACAGGGAACCGACCAAGCGATGACAGGCCTGACGGTCCTGCGACTGATGATGTGCTCGCTTGTGTGTTGTGCGGAGCACTGAAAGGAGCGCCTTGTCTCGTACTTCTAGCTCCACGTCTTATGTCCCTCCTTGCTCGCTTACCACCTCTACTTCGTTCTGTGTTCAAAAATATAAATATTAAAAAGGTCAATATTTGTTCACAGTCTTATATTGAAGAACTGTACTCCAAAGACAGCAAATGAAGTAGTCTTAAATGTCTATACTTTGCGACGGGCAAATAGGATTATAAACAGAATTTTTTTCTAGGCTATATCGGTGAAATGGGGTCGTATGGAAGAATCCTGACAGCAAATCAAGTGGTCTCAAATGCCTATACTTTGCTACGGTCAAATAGGATTATAAACAGAATTTTTTCTATGCAATATCGGTGAAATGGGGTCATTTGGAAGAACCCTGACAGCAAATGAGGTGATTTCAAAATGCTTATATTTTGTGAAAGGCAAATAGGATTATAATCAGAATTATTTCTATGGAATATCTATAAAAAACTCCCTAACTCCCTAACTAGTGATGTGTTTGATTCCCTAAGCTAGCGACCCCCCCCCCTCCCCGAGTAATCTCAGGCAGCAGTGTGTTCACTACAGAGATTAATGTGGAAATGGCATTCAACAGGAAATACAGTGACATACACATGTGATTTTAGCAGCCAATGAGATCCCTACACCCTCCCTGGTGATGTTTTTGAGCCCCCACCCTCTGTGCTCTGCGCTGATTGGCTGGCCGCCAAAACTGGAGGAAGCAGCTGAAAAAGGCACAGAAAGCTTGTCCCGAGCCCGAACATTTTACCAAACTTTCGGCAACCTATTCTTCTAGGCAAAATTCAAAGTTTGTGCCGAATTTTTGTCGAACGGTTCAACTCAAAACTACTCTCTGACAGAGCCCCATTTTGAAATCTAATGTGTCACTTTATGTGAGAATAACTTTTTGACACTTTTACCTATTCATGTGATTCAGAGATTGTTTTCTCGCGACACATTGGGCCACATGTATGAAAATGTTTAGGTCTAAAACTCACTATTTTGCCCATAGTAACCTAATGGCAAAAAGTGAGTTTTAGACCTAGACAGGTTCATATATATGGCCCATTGTGCTTTAAGGTGGTAAGAAATTTTGGTCCAAAAAGTCCTTGTTTATTTGTGAAAAATATCAAAGTAATACTACAACTACTAATTTACCATTTTCAAACTTCAAAAAATTCTGTGTGTAAGACGGATAGTGATTCCACTCAAATAGTTTATAACTAGCATCAACCATATGTCTACTGTAGGTTGGCATCATGTTTTAAATGTCCTTTTTTTATGACATTAGGGGTCTTAGAAATTTAGTAGAAATTTTAAAATTTTCAAGAATATTAGCACTATACATTGTTTAGGGACCACTTCAGCTCTGACATGGCTGTGATTGGCCTGTATGTTAGATACCCCCATAAATGACTCCATCTAAGAAACCACACCCCTTAAAGTATTCAAAACAGCATTTACGAAGTTTATTAACCCATTAGGTGTTTCACAGGAATTAAAGCAAAGTGGAGGTGAAATTTAAAAATGTCACTTTTTTTTGCAGATTTTCAATTTTTATCCATTATTCATAAGAACACGGTAGATGTGACCAAGGAAATGCAACTTAATATTGATTTCCCAGATTCTGCCGTTTTCAGAGATATCCCATATTTGGCTCTAGTGCGCTATGTGGCTCAGCCACAAGTCTAAAAGTAGGAGGAGCACTTACCGGACTCTGGGGTCTCATTTTCATTAGGATTTCATATAGGTGCCATGTCAGGTTTGCGGACACCCTAAGGTGCTAAAACTTAATAAACACCTCTAAAAAGACCCCATATTGGAAACTACACCCCTGAAGGAATAGATCCAGGGGTATTGTGAGTATATTGACCCCACACACTTTTTTAGCATTAGGCTGTGAAAATAAAGAATTTTTTTTCCACAATCTGCAATTTTAGCTGAAAATGTTAAATTTTTTACAAAGAATCCTGGAAAAAAAGGACCCCAAATTTTATTATGCAATTTCATCCAAGTTCGTCAATACCCTACATGTGGGTGTAAATTGCTGCTTGGGCGCATGACAGGGAGTACAAGGGAGGGAGCGCTATTTGGCTTTTGGAAGGCAGATTTTCCTGGGTGCCATGTCGCAACTACAAAGCCCCCAAAGTACCAGAACAGGTGAAACCTTCCATAAGTCACCCCATTTTGGATTCAACACACCTCATCATGGATCTCATCTAGCGGTGTATTGTGCATTTTGGGCACACAGGTGTTCCTCAGTTTTTCTGAGCATTGGGCCATGAAAATGGGAGGGAAAAAACGCTCTTCCGCCATTGTTTTTTGGGTTTCAATTTTACAGCGTTCACCGTGCAGTATAAATGACTGGATAACTTTACTATGCGGGTCAGTACAATTACAATTATATAAATTTTTATAGTTTTTTTTGTGTTTTATTACATTTACACAATAGAAATATGTCTTTGAATAGGACAATATGTTCTCCTATTCTGACAGCCATAACTTTTTAATTTTTCTGTATACGGAGCTGATTATGAGCTTGTTTTTGCGGGATGAGTTGACGTTGTTATTGGTACCTTATGGGGTTCATTTGATGCTTTGATCACTTTTTAGTAAGCTTTTTGTGAGGCATTTTGAACAAAATACAGAAATCCTGGTAGTGTTTTTTTATTTTTACAGCGGTCACCGTGTGGTATAAATGACATGCTAGTGTTACTCAGCAGGTCAATACAATTACAGAGATACCCAATTTGTATATTTTTTTATGTTTTATTGCTTTTACACAATAAAAACACTTTTATTCAAAAACTAAAAGATGTTTTTGCATCGCCATAGTATGAGAGACATATCTTTTTATTTTTCTATATATGGAGCTGTGTAGGGGCTTGTTTTTTGTGGGATGAGTTGACAATTTTTTTGTATAAGATTTGGGGGAACAAGGCTTTTTAATCAGTTTTAAATCTATTTTTTGGAAGGCAAGTTGAAGAAAATACAGCAATCCAATAGTGTTTTTTATTTTTAATTTTAACAGCGCTCAGCATGCAGTATCCGTGACAAGTTAGTTTTATTCTGTGGGTCAATATGATTACGGTGCTATCCAATTTATATATTTTTTTATGCTGAAGCGCTTTAAAAAAAAAGTGTTTTTATTGTGTTAAACAATATTTATGCATTGCTAGCTTCTAATAGCCATAACTTTTTTTTTTCGTACACAGAGCTGTGTAATGACTTTTTTTTGAGGGATGAACTGACGTTTTAATTGGCACCACTTCGGCATTTATATAAGTTTTTGATCGCTTTTTATTCCATTTTATGTGTTGTGGGATGAATAAGAAATGCAGTAATTTGATTGTTTTTTTTTATTACAGCGTACACCATGCGGATAAATTAACAGACAGGCCGGGAAGTGATTTTCAATTCACGGGATGTCTAGTAGGAGACAGTTTCCACATGATCGTTCGACAGCTGCGATGGGAGCAGGCAGCAGAAGCTCCCTCCTCCTGTCTACGACTCAGCTCCGATGATCTTAATAGATAGTCGGAGCTAAGGAGTTAAACACCCACAGGAGGAGCTCACTCCAGCTGCGGGTGATGCGACATGAGGCCAGCGGTAATATACCACTGGTCCCATGTCGTGACGGGGCTCGATCGTAAGCCCGCACGATCGCCAGGACGTAACCATTATCATCATCAGTCCAACCTGAAGCAAACACGGGCCGAATGTCACAACCCAATATACAGACCACACCAAATAATCCATATTCTGAAGAGCAGATGGGTGGAAGACGTAAGGAACCGTTTGACAACCAGATTAAACACGTGCGCCATGCATGCAGTACCACCAACTTGGACAGGAGCATGGTCAGCTTCTGCACCTGAGGATGGCTAGATACATACTGCTGTCTCTTGGCAATTGTCTCAGTGAACGACTGCTGGTTCCATGAGTGGCGAGGAGCAGGAGCATCTGGACCGGTAGATGATGGGAAAGACAAACAACTCCTTTCGGCAGAGGTGGTGGAGCCTTGACTGCCTGAAATCTGATGTGCGCCACTGGGTGCTGCTTCTGCGGCAGGATGGACCCCCACATCTGAGACACGTTTCTCTCAGGCCACTGGATGGTGACGCTGCATATGTTGACGCAAGGCTGTGGTGCCAATGTTAGGTCCCTGGCCACGCTTCACTTTCCGCCCACAGATTCTACATATAGCCATGTTCGCCTCCTCCAGTGTCTTGGCAAAAAACTGCCACACCGCCAAGTAGGTGATTTTACCACCATGACTCTGCACTGACTGACTGCTACTGCTGCTGCCTTGAAGAGCCCCTGTGCCGTTCCTTTCTGGGGCCTGCAAAGCGGGTGGACTACCCCATGGCCGTTTGGCTCCTGACTTCGCACTGCTGCCACCCTGCTGACTCCCGGCCACACTACTGACTTGCCGGCTGCGCAACTGCCTGACGACCAAGGTGCCACCCTTTTCTCTCGATGACGATGATGAAGCCCTTGCTTTAACCGGCTCCCTACTGCGATCAGCTACATCGATTAGTGTTTGCCCGTCGCTGCTGTCCTCCTCAACGGTCTCGTTGTACAGAGCCTGACCGCTCGCATCATAACCCCCCATGCCATTCTCCTCCTCACTACTTGCCCGACTACTGCAAGAATCAGCCGATGTCTGCCCCTCCTCTTTGCTGCCAAGTAGCTGCTGACTGTCCTCAAATAGTTCGTCCTCGCTGTATAGTGGCGCACAGAACGTAGTAGTTCTTTGGCTGTGGAAACTGAATGGGACAGAGGCAGAAACCAACGACTTTTGGCCGGGGTTGTCAGATGACATGTGGTAGAAAGTGGATGACCTAGTCAACCATTCAAGAACTAGTGGCTTGGTGGTCAACACACGGCCGCTAGATGATACCGGTAGCTCTGGCCTCGCTGAGTGACCCCTGCTGTGACATCCCCTTTCTGTGCTGCAACCTGTGCCTGCTCCAGGAACCTAATATTGCGTTCTTTGATGCTATAGTAGGATCTTGGCCCTCAGCTCAGTTCTTTATAGCTGGTGCTGACATTAACTTCTCAGGCTGCATACCCACTTCAGTTATTTGGTCAGTTTTGCCCCTGTAACTGCCCAGAGAAGTGAAGTAAGAGCAGCGCCTGTCATCTGCATGTCAAACTAAAACACAGCATTGCTTCAATACCAAACCAGGCTCCCTATGTATATTTGAGCATGGCACAATGTTCTACAATACCACACAGGCTCTCTGCAGCCAGAAAAAAGCTGTTTTTTAATGCGATTCGCCACAAATAAATTTGGGTCAAAACTATTTTTTTGAAAGAAAATCTGCGAATCTGCCTAATCGAATTTTTGAGAAATTCACTCATCTCTACCGTCAACGCATCAGTAGAGGAAAGAATGAAAAGAGTTTAAGCACCATGAGCATGAATAGGCATATGCATGGAAAGCATGAATTGCTGTGGAGTAGTCGCTTGGAGTAAAAAGGCCACACAAGTCCTGGGCTTCCAACCACCGTGACTTCTTCTGCCTCCTCCTCTGCCACTTTCAAGCCCAAGCGGTCCTCTGCTGCCAATGTGTCAGTGCAGCATGAGCAAGCACCATCACCATTCCCAGATACTGTCAGATTATTCCCACCAACATTTACACAGCCTACACCTTCCACTTCCCTCAGTCTTACCTGCATCCAGTCTGGCAGCCAGCTTTCTGTGTACCAGGTGTGGGAGTATAAGAAACGCTTTCACCCCAACCATCCCAAAGCTAAATGCCTGAATTTCGGCAGTGCCAGGCTGTTGGCCTTGTAAATGTTGCCTTTCCGCCTGGTGGACACAGATGGGTTCCGCCGAGTCATGGCTCTGGCATGCCCCCAATATTAGATGCTAAGCAGGCATTTCTTCGCCAGAAAAGCTGCATTCGTGTCCACCAAAGTCCATCTCACTACACACACATGGACTAGTAAGCATAGTCAAGGGTGTTACATTTCACTGACTGCTCACTGGGTGAGTTTGGTGGATGACAGGGCCTCTGGTGATGGGTCTCGGCTGACAATCTTCAACACTGCTGGGATGGTGCAGAGTCCAAATCCCCAAACTCGACAGGTAGCATCATGTGCCAAGAGAAACCAGGCTGTTCTCAAATTAATTTGTCTTGTAGACCAGCAACACACAGGTCAAAGGCTGTGGAAGGCTCTGCACACTCAGACTGACCAGTGGCTGGGTGCTAAGAACCTGGCGCCAGGCAAGGTAGTGTGCGACAATGGGAGCAATCTCCTTGCTGCTTTTAAGATCGGTAGACTAACGCACATCCCTTGCCTGTCACACATCATGAACCTGGTTGTGCTGAAATTTTGTCATGTGCTACCTGGGTCTTGAATGTCTGCTGAGGAAGGCTAGAGGTCTTAGCTCACACTTCCAGCATTCCCACCCTGCTTTGATCTGGGCCTCCCCGTCAACTATTTGATATATGATGTGGCAACACGTTGGAATTCCACCCTCCACATGCTCCAGCGATTGTGGCAGCAGCGTAATGCTATTATGCAGTATGATATGTCGCATGGCCTGACTAGCAGTGGTGTGGATCTCGGGGTGTTGACCCATAGAGGGTGGAGACAGGTGAAGGATCTGTGCACCATCCTTGGCAGTTTTGAAGAGGCCATCAAAATGGTCAGTCAGGATGATGCCCTTGTCAGCATGACCATTGTGGTTATATTTTTACAGGAACAAGCGTGAGGCACTCTGCGACAGCAGGTCCCAGCAGTGATAGAGGAGGAGGAGGCAGACACAGATCCTTACTCACTGGAGAATGTAGATGGCCCGACTGATTCTCAATTGTATAAGTCTTCTTTAGGCGGTGGTTCTAGGTCGAGGGCAAGTGCAGGATGGCAGTTCTGCTAACAGAAAAGAGTGCATGAGGCTAGCCGCGGTTCTGGTGACGGTCAGGATGAGGAAGTGGAGGAGGATGAGAAGGCAGGGGTGGACACCACTGGTACTGATTACCTTTCAGTGGTGAGAGGTTGGCACAGATTACAGGAGGAGGAAGAGGAAAAGGAGGAAGATCCTATTTGGGCTACTCGACCCCGAGACTTTGGAGATCCCAGCAGCATCTCACACGAGTGCTTGAATGCTACATTACCTGCAACAAGATCCACACATCAAGGCAATAAAAATGAACAGCGATTACTGGGTGGCCACCCTCCTTGATCCATGTTACGAGACAAAAGTGAACAATTTCCTTCCACCTACAGAAATTGACAGTAGAATGCAGGATCTTGAGACAGTGCTCATTGACCAATTCTAGACATATTTTGCATCTTCACATTCTAATGTCACGGTGGAACAGCGTCAGCAATGCGTCAGCAGTAGAATGGCAAATAACCGCAGCAGGCAGTGTAGCAGAAATCTACTGGGTGACATTTGGCAATTGATTTTTACCACCTCACCAATGCCTGCAAGGCAGGGCAGCATTCAGACACACAGAGACTGTCTTAAGACCATGGTCCATGACTACCTGCAGCTCAACATCGATGTTTTTGGACTTAGTCTAGACCCATTCAACTTCTGGGTGTCCAAACTGGATGAATGGCCTGAGCTTGCTCGACATGCCATAGAAGTTTTATCCTGCCCAGCAGCCAGTGTTATCTCGGAATAAACATTCAGTACACAGCTGGCGGGGTGATAACTGACAAACGTATCCGTCTTTCCCCTGACAATGTGGATCGTTTGACATTTATAAAAATGAATCAAGCGTGGATCTCTGACCATTTTGTTGCCCCAGTTGCCAATGTCACTTACTAGTACGTCTTCTTGACAATGTGAAATACACATTTAAACTACACTACATCTCATGTCTGTAGTTCCTGTGCCTGCTGCTTCTACAAATTGTATTCTACTGATGCGAAGAGCTAAATTTACAAGTCTTACAGCGGAATTTATTTTGAGATATACACCTGTATGACCTTGATGTGCACTGCATACACCTCTTACTCCTCCTCCTTGCAGCCCTCCAAATCTTTATTTTTTAAATGCCTCCACCTGTACTACCACCAAATGTACTAAGTACTGTTATCCTGAACCTCGATGATCCCCATTGGCATGTTCCAGTACCAATGGTACTGCTGTCTAATCTAGTCCAGCCTGCAGAGGCGTAAGTTCAAGTTCTTGGGTACTGGTGCAAAAAGTGAAATGGGGCCCCACCGTTACCAGGGCTGCCATCAGTCATCTATTAACCATTTCAGGGCCCAATAGGGCCAAATCAAATGGGGCCCCCACCCATTACTTGTTCCTATTTTTTAACATATCAGTACTGCCCGTACTGCCTTATTGGCACCTCTGCCGGTTACCATGTTCCATTTTCAATACCGGTATCGTCTTATATGTCAAAGGAGCTTTTGTGCCCCCTCATGATGCAGGACACCATAGTGACTGTTACCGCTGCACCCCCTATAACTACGTCCCTGCCAGCTGAATCTCCATGTTCCCTGTTGGGATGTTCTTGCTGCCACCACATATATCACATGTACAAAGCTTGCAAGCAGAGGCGTAACTTGAAGTTCTTGGGCCCTAGTGCAAAAACTGAAACGGGGCTCCTGCCAGTTACCATGTGCAATTTCCAATACCGGTGTCTTCTTATGCGTCAAAGGGGCTTTCGGGCCACAGAAGTATGCAGGGCCCCAGAGCAGCTGCTATCGCTGCACCTCCTGCTTGCAAGCTGTCCTCATCTTTTCAGTTAGCCATTGAAAGGTATAAATTATTTTAGCCTCTCAATTTTTTTCTGTCACTCTTAGAGCCAAATTTTCTTCACTAAGTTGTTAAACGTATCCAGTTTACTGTTATAGATTGTAATTACAGCTTCTCCTCACCTGTATAGGTATAATAATTAACCCAAACATCTTCTCCCATTAATGTGGTTCGAGTTTGAATCAAACCTTGAACTGAATACCACTACTGTTCAAAGTTCGACTCGAACATTTTACTTTTCGTTCATCACTACTCGCTGCCATTGATTTAAAAGACATTCTCAGCAATGGGGGAGCATCGGCAAGTAGAGTTTTAAGAATGGACAAAAACAAAGCGCTTCATAGTGCAATATTAAAAGCAGTTGGTATAATATAAGAAAGGTGTATTTTTTGTTACCTTTACGTGTTGTGCAAGTATAGATTGACTGTATGCACATCCAGTGGATGGACAAACAGTTAAATAGTACAAAGCAGAACCAAGGTTTCAGGACACGTATTACGTTAGAGGCATACAGAGGTACATTAGGGCCCTATAGACTTATATAGATCTGTAAACTGGCACCTATAAAAAACATGGGTCAAAATGAGCTGTAATAAGACTAAGTGCATACAAGGTAAAGACTGAGGATAAAGTTTGCACATATTTCTGCAACATATTGACACCATTAGTTACATGTTGAAATGTTTTTTCTTCAGGATCTTCGAAATAGTGTGATTAGGATCTGCGAGTTTCTTGGGAAGGATTTAGACGACTCACAGATTGATTTAGTTGTAAAACATTCATCTTTTCATGCCATGAAAGAAAACAAAATGTCCAATTACACATTGGTCCCTCAGCACATTATGGATCAAACTAAAGGTTCTTTTATGCGCAAAGGTGACAACTGTATATGTTTAGTGCATCCACAAAAAACAAACGTATTTTACCTAAAGAAGCAGTTTGTAAGTATTATGTTTATTGCATATTCTTACCTAAGCAATACAGACAGAACAGCTTTAGCACTGGGTGAACTGACAACTTTTGCTACAGAAGATTTCAGTGCTTTAGTGGCCCTGTATGTGTTCACCTTTACTTTGTAGTTTCCAGGTCTTGTGTATGAGGCAGGGGCGTCGCTAGGCAGGTTTATTCGGGGCACAAGCCCCGAACAAAGCTGCCTGTGCCCCGAGTCTCAGACCGTCAGATGGTTGCTAGGTGCAGGGAGGGAGGGAGGCGACTGCAGGAGGTGACGAGGCTGAGGAGGGAGGAGGGGGCGCAGGCTGCACACACTGCCAGAGTCAGGAAGTTCCGGGGCACAGCACAGTGTCCAGCAGTGAGAGGCTCCACCCCCTGCTGTGATCTCTGCTGTGGAGAATCTCCTGCAGCTGCAGTGTCCTGCCCTGTCTATGGCTTCAGCAGCTCCCACAGGTGCCCACATCCTGGAGGTCTCTAGTGAGTGAGGAGCCTCCCTGTAGAGACCAGGACTACGGAGTGTAATAGGAGGGAAACAGAAATATCTTCATGAATGTAAACTGTACTGAGTGTGTGTGTCTGAGTGTGTGTCTGAGTGTGTGTGTGTGTGTGTCTGAGTGTGTGTGTGTGTCTGAGTGTGTGTCTGAGTGTGTGTGTGTGTGTGTGTCTGAGTGTGTGTCTGAGTGTGTGTGTGTGTGCCAGAGTGCGTGTGTGTGTGCCAGAGTGCGTGTGTGTGTCAGAGTGCGTGTGTGTGCCAGAGTGCGTGTGTGTGTGCCAGAGTGCGTGCGTGTGTGTTTCAGAGTGCGTGCGTGTGTGTTTCAGAGTGCGTGTGTGTGTGCCTGAGTGCGTGTGTGTGTGCCAGAGTGCGTGCGTGTGTGTCAGAGTGTGTGTGTGTCAGAGTGCGTGTGTGTGTGTCAGAGTGTGTGTGTGTGTCTGAGTGCATGTGTGTGTCAGAGTGTGTGTGTGTGTCTGAGTGCATGTGTGTGTCTGAGTGCATGTGTGTCTGAGTGCGTGTGCGTGTGTGTCTGAGTGCGTGTGTGTCTGAGTGCGTGTGTGTGTCTGAGTGCGTGTGTGTGTCTGAGTGCGTGTGTGTGTCTGAGTGTGTGTGTGTCTGAGTGAGTGTGTGTGTGTCTGAGTGAGTGTGTGTGTCTGAGTGTGTGTCTGAGTGTGTGTGTCTGAGTGTGTGTGTGTGTCTGAGTGTGTGTGTGTGTGTGTGTCTGAGTGTGTGTGTATGAATGAATATATGTTCATACTGCGTAAATTGCTTTAGCACTGGGTGAACTGACAACTTTTGCTACAGAAGATTTAAGTGCTTTAGTGGCCCTGTATGTGTTCACCTTTACTTTGTAGTTTCCAGGTCTTGTGTATGAGACAGGGGCGTCGCTAGGCAGGTTTATTCGGGGCACAAGCCCCGAACAAAGCTGCCTGTGCCCCGAGTCTCAGACCGTCAGATGGTTGCTAGGTGCAGGGAGGGAGGGAGGCGACTGCAGGAGGTGACAAGGCTGAGGAGGGAGGAGGGGGCGCAGGCTGCACACACTGCCAGAGTCAGGAAGTTCCGGGGCACAGCACAATGTCCGGCAGTGAGAGGCTCCGCCCCCTGCTGTGATCTCTGCTCCGGAGCATCTCCTGCAGCTGCAGTGTCCTGCCCTGTCTATGGCTTCAGCAGCTCCCACAGGTGCCCACATCCTGGAGGTCTCTAGTGAGTGAGGAGCCTCCCTGTAGAGACCAGGACTACGGAGTGTAATAGGAGGGAAACAGAAATATCTTCATGAATGTAAACTGTACTGAATGTGTGTGTCTGAGTGTGTGTCTGAGTGTGTGTGTGTGTGTCTGAGTGTGTGTGTGTCTGAGTGTGTGTCTGAGTGTGTGTGTGTGTCTGAGTGTGTGTCTGAGTGTGTCTGAGTGTGTGTGTGAGAGTGTGTGTGTGTGTGTCTGAGTGTGTGTGTGTGTCAGAGTGCGTGTGTGTGTGCCAGAGTGCGTGTGTGTGTGCCAGAGTGCGTGCGTGTGTGTTTCAGAGTGCGTGCGTGTGTGTTTCAGAGTGCGTGCGTGTGTGTCAGAGTGTGTGCGTGTGTGCCAGAGTGCGTGCGTGTGTGTCAGAGTGCGTGTGTGTCAGAGTGTGTGTGTCAGAGTGCGTGTGTGTGTGTCAGAGTGTGTGTGTGTGTCTGAGTGCGTGTGTGTGTGTGTCTGAGTGCGTGTGTGTCTGAGTGCGTGTGTGTCTGAGTGCGTGTGTGTGTCTGAGTGCGTGTGTGTGTCTGAGTGCGTGTGTGTGTCTGAGTGTGTGTGTGTCTGAGTGCGTGTGTGTGTCTGAGTGTGTGTGTGTCTGAGTGAGTGTGTGTGTCTGAGTGTGTGTGTGTGTCTGAGTGTGTGTGTGTGTCTGAGTGTGTGTGTATGAATGAATATATGTTCATACTGCGTAAATTGCAGGGCGCATTTCTCCGTGTATTTGCGCTTCAATACGCCAGACATGTGCACCGCAATTACGGTAATTTATAGCTCTCCTAGAGAGCTATGGATTACATGTCAAATTGTATGCACAGGTGGAGCAGCGCGTGGTTCCAAAACACACAGCGTATTGCGGTGTGTACCATACTCTCCACAATAAGCCGTGTGAACATAGCCAAAGGGCCCGGGCCCCGGAATTAATGGGACCCTAGCAACGCCCCTGGTATGAGGTTATAATAACACTGAATACCTTGACAATTGGGATGTATGGTGTAAAGTGAGATCATTCATGCTGTTCAGGTAAAGGTGTAGAACAGTAGGTAATGTGGACTTAGGGCACTAGTACAAATCACAGAAGGTGTGACTATGTTCTGTTTTTGATGTACAGTCATTCATCAATATTAATTGTTTCTGGGATGACCATTGTATGTTCAAACCTTAATTTTTTGGTTTAATTGATTCTCAAGCTCCAAAATGTGAACCTAACATATTGCAAAAAAAAAGATAAAAAATATGAAGCAGGGAACTAATTTAGATAAAGTGCATCCTTACAAATATTAGGCAGAAAGAGCTGCTTAAAGCTGGAAATCACTTTCTGTTTTGAGGAAAGAAGCTTCTTTTGATTATGTACTTTATGCACCAGAAAAAGAGGAAATAGGGCCACCGACAACTTGTGCCCAAAAAAGCTGCTCATCCTGGCACATGTAAAGAACCATACATGTAGTACTGCACTGTAATGTAGAGAGGCGCTACTAGCAAGCCAATCACTGCATGCATAGAATACTAATTCACTAATACAGATAAATGTGCATACTATTTGGTTGGATCTTCCAGTCAATCACATGCTGCAGATCGACAGTGTCTGTGACCATGTATGGTGAGTGAGTTTTAAAATACATTGTCCCAGGAAGTACTATATTATGAGGCCATTGTAACTTGAGCATCCACTGTATTGTTACTCTCACAGAAATCTAAGGCTATGTCTACTTGGCAACTATAAAATGCCATCAGAAATCTGACTGTATTTTTCAATCGCAGTACTGTGGTTTTTGGCGCAGATTTTGCAGTTGGCTTTTGGATTTCGGCTAATCCTTTAATATTGAACTGTACTAGAATCCACTGTAATACGGCAGATTACATGTTCGATAAACCGGCGGTTTTGAACACTGACAATGGAAAATCCGAGCTGTGTAGACTACAGCTTAGATGTTCTATGAAGGTCTATGGGGATGGATTACAGTCAGATTTTTGCAGATTTTAAATACTGAATCCGCTTAAAAATCTGACCAAGAACCAGTGCTGTCCTAACAGGATGCTATATATAGTGAAGGCTTTAGAAAGTTTACCGGTAATATATAAACTCAATGGGTATATCTCTAGAGGAGCTCTTAATATATAATTGCCACTAAATTCTGGTTACAGTCTTTACATTAGATAGAACATTTATTAGTAACAACCTTAGCATTACCACATCTAATGCTATTATTATTATTATTATTATTATTATTATTATATAAAAAATGACAAAGAAAATACTATTGAGTCAAATAATATTTTGCATGCTACCTGTCAATTCCCAGGCTTTCTGCCTATTAGCTGTGTCATGCAGCTCATTGTACTTACAGAAAAAAGAATGTGAGCTGTTGGGACACTAGACATTTCCATCTTAATAGAGCTTAAAAGACATCTAAATTACTGAACATCTAAGATACTCAAAGTACAGTGCTGTGCTTGAATGACTTTCATTAAATTTGCTATTTCATTTTCCTTGCAGGCATCACTGGAGATTGGAAGAACCATTTTACTGTAGCTCAGAATGAGTATTTTGATAAAGTTTATAAGGAAAAGATGAAAGATTTAAATATGAACTTTTTCTGGGAAACATTGTGACATTTCAATCGTAGGTTTGAATATATATGACCATTTAGTGGGAATGTATCACTAATATTTTTCTTTACCTAATTAAAACCATATAATAAATATTGTTTTCTTGTTTTTATTTTCTATAGGTAGAATTTTTTATTATGTTTCCTGTCTAAGTTTATGGGTGCAGTCATCTTGCCAGGGCTGTTTTGAACAGCATCTTTTATGGAAAATAGGAACCTGTGAACAGGAGATCACTCATTGAATTTCATGGGAGATTGTTCTAGGCATGCTTCGGGAAGAAGTCACTGTGTAGGGAGGGGACGAAATTACTCTCTCTTAGGGCAACATGTATGATAGGGTTTTTCAACCTTTTTCTGGCGTACAATGCACCTAACTGAGCAGTCTATGATGTCTAATGCACTTAATGTATGTGTTAGGCACATTGTTCGTAAGACTCAACACTTTCTAATGTGCCTAATATGATGGGGCTTTCTAGGGGCGTTATGAAGGTGTGTCACACCACATTCGTAATATTAGACACATATATGGCGCAATACTCCTCCGACAGGCAGACTTATCTCAATGTGGTCTGCCTGAGCCTGAGGAGTCGAGGTGGAGATAGATTTGCTGTAAGGGGCAAAAATGTCCAATATTTCTCAACTTACACAAGTACATTATTAAAAAGTAATTTATTATAATTATAAAACTGTATAAAATTTAATTATTTAAACTGAATGAAAAATATGATCATATAAATTAATATAAAACATAATATTCCAAAAATATAAAAATATCTCCTGTAAAATGTATTTAAAATTAATAGAATCTAAAAATTATTTTACATTAAAACCCATTGATTATGTTGTTCAGATTTTTATTTTTAAAATTTTTACTACATTAAATTATAAATTTATTTTTGCTGCTCTCACCCTTTATTGTACATACAGCAAGAGCCAGCACACCACTGGTATTGCTAGGATCTGTGGTCCACCAAGCAAGATCAGTACCATAGTTTCTATTCACTGCCATGCTATTCTAATGACTTCTTTTATTTCCAGCCTTTCTATAACCTTAATACATGTTAGGCGCATTACTTATGCGCCTAAGTTCCGTAATGCGCCTAACACATAGGCGAGGCACGTCGAACTTTATACACCATTTATGAACACACAAAAAACACTTCCATACATTCAGGCACATTATGTACTGAAAATGAGACTCGACTATTTACTTCAACGCTCCTTTCTTCATACATGTCGCCCTTAAAGTTAATGGTGAATCCTGTGTTACCCCCTGTGATGATAATAAAAAGATTGCTGAAATGTTTTCTCTACAGTACAGCAAGTGTCAGTCTATTATTAGACTTTAAAATTACAGCTTCAGGTTTTTTTTTTTTTTAAATATGGATAGTATGAGCGTGCACAGCTCTGGGATCACAGCAAAAGTTCTTCAGGCATGAGACAGAGGCAGGTATCAGGTGCAAATGGTCCTTGGTCCGTGGGTTTATTGTACAAAACAGAACAAAACGTATGGCGATATGCACAGCAAACAGAAAACACAAACCAAACTCCTGCTCATCTGAGCACTTACAAACAATGGCGTAGTTCCCTCACTAGCACCTTGTAGATCCACCACTGGCTTCCACCAGTGTGTACACCTCCAGCGCAGAAGGTAGACTGGAGATACAGTCAACGCCCAGTCAGCTACCTGCTGACCTTATATACAGCAAGGAAATCCTAGAGTGGACCATGGGGAGTAAGCACCCAACCTGCTCTATGCTTACTCCCAATGAAAGGCCGACCCAGGAATGGCTGAAAGCCATACTAACATACAACTTAAATGTATGTCGACAGTCTGTCGACTGCCCACACCTATCTAATACTGGCCTTTCACTCCACCAAGGCTCCTTACCTTGGTGGCATGTGTCTTGCTTTCTCCAAACATATGCCCAGAACCTGGCTGGGATATACACTCCATTGCATACTTTTCCTGCTGTGGCCTTACATATCCCCCCCTCTGCTCAGACCTGTGGGGCGGAGCACTTTGTGCCATAAAGTTATGTACTCGTGACAGTGCATCTGCATTCGCTTGTTGTGACCCGGTGCAATGTTCTACAGAGAACTTAAAGTCCTGTAGAGCCAGAAACCACCGGGTCACCCTTGCGTTCTTCTCTTTATTTTGTGCCATCCACTTTAGCGGTGAATGGTCCGTGATAACTTTAATGGGTCTACCTATCAGGTAGTAATGCAGCGATTCGATAGCCCACTTAAGGGTCAGACACTCTCTTTCGACTATGGCATAGTTCTTCTCAGCCGCCGGGAGCTTCCTGCTGAGATATACTACGGGGTGTTCTTCTCCCTCAACCAGCTGTGACAGGACAGCCCCTAAGCCTACCTCAGAAGCGTCTGCCTGGACCAAAAATTCCTTCTGGAAGTTTGGGGCAATGAGTACTGGTCTCTTGCATAGTACCTCTTTTAGATTTTTAAAGGCCTGTTCAGCCTCCCGGTTCCACTTGACCATAGTGGACTTGGACCCTTTGGTGAAGTCCGTAAGAGAGGCTGCTATGGAGGCAAAGTTGGGCACGAACCTCCTATAGTACCTAGAAAAGCCCTGATCTGTTTTTTTGGAGACCGGTTGGGGCCAATTCCTAATTGCCTCCAGTTTGTCCATTTGGGGCTTGATGACTCCCCTCCCAATGTCATAGCCCAGATAGCGAGCCTCCTCTAGCCCTATGGCACACTTATCAGGGTTGGCGGTTAGACCTGCTGCTCTTATGGCATCTAAAACGGCCTGCACTTTGGTTAGGTGGGTCTCCCAATCCGTGCTAAAGACCACCACGTCATCCAAATATGCCGCCGCATATTTTCTATGTCAATCATCCTCTGGAATGTGGCAGGAGCCCCATGTAAGCCAAAGGGGAGGACAACATACTAAAAGTGTCCATCTGGGGTGGAAAAGGTCGTTTTCTCCCTGGCCTCCTTTGTGAGGGGAACCTGACAATGGCCCTTGGTCAGGTCTAACGTACTTATGTATCTTGTGGGACCTAGCCACTCGACCAACTCATCAACCCGGGGCATCTGGTAGGCATCGAATTTCGATATTTCATTAAGCTTGCGAAAGTCATTGCAGAATCGCAAGCTGCCATCAGGTTTGGGTATGAGCACTATAGGGCTCGACCACCCACTTTGGGATTTTTCGATGACTCCAAGCTCTAGCATCTTTTTTACCTCTTCAGCAATCGCTTGCCTCTGAGCCTCAGGGACCCTATATGATCTCAAACGGACCTTCTTGTCGGGTTCTGTGATGATGTAATGTTCAATGACCTTAGTGCGGCCTGGCAGATCTGAAAAGACCCGCCTGTTCTTTTGTAGGAACTCCCTAGTTTCCTGCTGCTGTGCTTCAGGCAATGACTCGGAGATACGGACAGGTGGTAACTCTCCATTAGGGCCAACCCTAGGCTATCTTACCGCCGTAAGACTGTGATGGTCCTTCCAGGGCTTAATTAGATTGATGTGATATATCTGATAAGGTTTCCTTCTACCAGGCTGGAACACCTTATAGTTGACCTCACTCACCCGCTCCTTGATCTCATAGGGGCCCTGCCATTTTGCCAGGAATTTAATTTCGACCGTGGGGACAAGTACTAGCAACCGGTCGCCGGGCTGAAACACTCTGACCCTTGCTGACCTGTTATATAGCCTTGCCTGGGTTTCTTGCGGCTGCTGCAGGTTCTCACGTACTATGGGCAGGACGGCGGCAATTCTGTCCTGCATTTCAGCAATATGTTCAATAACGCTCCTATGGGGGTATTCTCCTGCTCCCAGGTCTCCTTGGCTATGTCCAGGAGTTCCCTGGGATGTCTACCATAGAGGATCTCAAAAGGTGAGAACCCTGTGGATGCTTGCGGTACCTCCCATACAGAGAACATGAGGTATGGTAATAGGTGGTCCCAGTCTCTCCCATCCTTATCCACCACTAGTGTTGAGCGATTGCGTTGGCTATCGAGATCGAGCGATAGTCGATAGTCGGCCGCTATCGATAAGGTTTTTCGATAGTGAGCATCGATTATGAGCGATTACCATTAAAGTCTATGGGAGAGCAACAACACATTCATTATTACACCCAAACAAGGATAGAGAAGCTGAAATTAACATCCACAGCAGTCAAATGGATACGTGCTACATCTTAGGCAACACACTTAGGTTATAAAAGTCACAGAAAAAAAGTCACAGACCATTCACTATCCCTGTCTTGTACCACAGCATGACCCTTAAACCTGCATCACCCACAAATTAAAAAGTGCCAGAAGGCAGTATGATTTGAACCATCATGTTACTTGAACTGGACATTGAATATCCCTGTCCTGGAACGCAGCATGAGCCCCAAACCTGCATGACCCCCAGATTTAAAAAGTGCCGCAAAAAGGAGTCTTTCAACCACCATTTTAGTTGAACTGGACATATACTGTCCCTGTCCTGGGCCACAGTATGACCATTAAACCTGTCTGACCCCCAGATTACAAAGTGCCGGAAAAAGGAGTCTTTCAACCACCATTTTAGTTGAACTGGACATTGACTATACCTGTATATACGTAGATGCTGCGTCAATGAACAATGCTGGGTGCGCAAAAGTCAAAAAACACGTAACTGTTATGTTTTGGTATAATAAACGATATTTTTTGCACCTTTCAATTCACCTGTGGTGAATATAGAATTGTGTTTTAAGATTTTACATAGATGCTGCGTAAATGAACAATGCTGGGTGTGCAAAAGTCAAAAAACACGTAACTGTTATGTTTTGATATAATAAACGGTATTTTTTGCACCTTTCAATTCACCTGTGGTGAATATAGAATTGCTGTTTTAAGATTTACGTAGATGCTGCGTCAATGAACAATGCTGGGTGCGCAAAAGTCAAAAAACACGTACCTGTTATGTTTTGGTATAATAAACGATATTTTTTGCACCTTTCAATTCACCTGTGGTGAATATAGAATTGCTGTTTAAGATTTACGTAGATGCTGCGTCAATGAACAATGCTGGGTGCGCAAAAGTCAAAAAACACGTAACTGTTATGTTTTGGTATAATAAACAATATTTTTTGCACCTTTCAATTCACCTGTGGTGAATATAGAATTGCTGTTTTAAGATTTACGTAGATGCTGCGTCAATGAACAATGCTGGGTGTGCAAAAGTCAAAAAACACGTAACTGTTATGTTTACGTACGATACACGGTATTTTTGGCAACAAACAACCTGTGCTGACTACAAGATTGCTGTATTGTAATTTAACTGCAAGGTGGATATATCAACAGTCACAGGTGTAATGGGTAAATTGAAAATGAACACCTATCTGAAATGTATACTGATAATAAAAGTGGAGTTTTGCAGCTAACAAAGAGACCTGCAGTTACTAGAAATGATGTGTATCCAATATAAGTTCAGGCTGCCCAATATCCAGGAAATATTTCAATAGCAAACTGTTAATAATAAAGATATTCCACTACAATGTCTACACTAAGTCTTGGTGAACTTTATCCAGTGTTCTTTATAGATAGAGCTTGTCTGTGTTCGCCCGCGGGCCCCCCCCCCCCCCCCCCCCGCTCCCACCGCCGTGAATTTACAGCGGTAGATGCTGCTTTAAAATTCTCTAGCTAACTACATAAAATCTTCAAATCTCTAATCTAACTTAATTGGAAGGATCACAGCTAATAGTAGAGGTTTCTCTGTGCAGAAATAGACTAAATTTCGCTGAGCTGTTTGGCCACAGGCAGGAGCGCAGGTCCTATCCTATGAGACGCTGAGAGACACTGAGGCTGAAACAGGAAGCGCTGTTCTATGTAAAACAAAGGGTCATGTGATTTTTCCAGCCAATCACAACCATACACATCCCAGTCATGACGTCGCACACATCTCACCCTGCTCTATTCTGTAATCTGATTTGCTGGCCGCCAAAATTACAGGAAGCGCCGAAAAAGGCGCGATCTTAATAGATGATGCTCAGATTTTAACTTAATTATCGCATGATCTGGAAATTTCGATCACCATAAAAACCTTGCCGATTTCAACTTTGTCGATAAAAATCGCTCAACACTATCCACCACCTCTTTAAGCATCGCCTTAAGGGTCTTATTGAACCTCTCCACCAGACCATCGGTCAGGGGATGATATACCGAGGTACAGAGATGGGTAATATTGAGAAGGCGGCAGAGTTCTTTGGTCACATTAGACATGAAGGGGGTGCCCTGGTCTGTCAGTTTCTCTTTCGGGATACCCGTGCGGGTGAACATTTGAAACAGCTCCTTTACTATCCCCTTGGAAGAGGTGTTCCTAAGGAGAATAGCCTCGGGATAGCGGGTGGCGTAATCGAGGACCACTAAGATATGCTGATGTCCTCAGGCTGACTTCGGGAGCGGCCCTACCAGGTCCATGCCGATCCTCTAAAAGGGGACTTCTATTATGTGCAGAGGGATAAGGGGGCTCCTAAAATGGGGCCTAAGGGCGTTTATTTGGAAATCCGGGCAAGACTGGCAGAAATCTTCAACTGCCCTATAAATGGCCAGTAGAAGTTGCGCTCTACCCTCTCCCGGGTTTTCTCCACCCCTAAGTGTCCCCCCAACACATGGGAGTGGGCTAGCTCCAACACCTGGCGGACATGTGACCTGGGGACCTCCAACTGCTCCACCACCTTGGTTGGCGTCTTTTTTACTCGGTGTAACATATCATTGTTGACTACAAAATGAGGGTAGACCTGATCCTTACCTGGTTCCTGGGGTTTACCATCTATCACCTTGACGCTTCTCCAAGCGTGTTCTAAGTTTGGGTCCCTCCGTTGCTGCATACCAAAGTTCCCTCTGGATACTGGCAAGGAGGCGAACTTGAGCTCAGAGGGGTTTTCCTCTGGGTCCCATGCCAGGACAGACAACAGAAACCCATCGGGCTCTCCGGGTCCCTGTGCGGACACATCACTCTTTATACCGTTATACCTGGCACCCCTTATCTTCTCCCACAAATCCCAGAATAAGGGAAAGTCACAGCCTATGATAGCACTATGGGGCAGGCTCGCGATGACGGCCACCTCATGTCGTCCGCCCCCGCAGGGAGTCTCTAGGGTGAGTCTGGCGGTTGGGTAGTCTCTGGTGTCTCCGTGGATACAGATCACCCCTATACGGCGGGATCGGAGTTGGCCTGAACCCACCAGCCTGGCCTGTACCAGGGTCACCAAGCTCCCGGAGTCCATGAGAGCTTGAATGGAGCGTAAGTTGTTTTTGACCGTACACTCCCGTCGGTCACCACCAGCCTCAGCATGCGAGGTATAGGAAGGCCTGGCAAATAATGACGTGCGCCGTATAACGCCACAGTCCATGGGGTCCCCCTGTGTTGGACATCGTGCTGCGATATGTCACAGTCCATTACATCGCCAGCAGACCATTGGTCCCCGAACTCTGGGTGAAAGGTCCGGTTTTGGGGTGGGCAACCTTCCCCCTTTCTCTCCCAACCATAACCCCCTCCCGTCGGGACCTCTACTTTCCCCATTTTGGACAGGGATAGTCTTACACCGTGCTGGCGTAGGTGGATGCAGTCCCAGGAGAAACTCCTCAGTGGCGCTGTAACGTTCCACAACGGAGACGAGCTCGTCCAGACACAGTGCTGGATCCTCACGGATAAGGTGCATACAAAGCAATCACAAACAACCCTCTCGATCACCTGGGCCGCTGAAATACTCTCAGGTTGCAGCCATTTGCTGGTGAGGTCATACATTGGGATCGCGCTGGTTTTGCTTTAGTGCCCGGACTGCCATAGTAACCCCCAGACAGGCTAGGATCTCTCCTTTCAGCCTGGTGTAGTCCTTGGCGTCTTCAGCCCTCAGGACGAAGTAGGTCTTTTGTGGCTCGCCGGTAAGAAAGGGGGCCAGGATGTCAGCCCACTGGTCCACTGGGAGCCGTTCTCTCTCTGCGATCCTCTCAAAGGTGCTGAGATACGCTTCCACATCGTCATCTTGGGTCATCTTACGCAGGACTTGTAGCATCGCTTGCGGGGGCGCAAACTGCCCACCTGCTGAACCCTCTGGCCATGTAGTCACGACCTGGAGCTGCTGCTGTAGAGCCTGGTTCACCCGTTGTTGCTCTTTCATCGCCGCTTGGTGCGTCTGGATCAACAGGCGATTGGTCTCCGCTTGGGCCCGAACAGTCTCCTCATGGGCCTTCTGCTGGCTTGCGGCCATCAGCTGGAGGTTGGTATTGGCCTGAATCAACTGTTTCACCAGCTCGTCCATTTTGGATGTCTCTGCTTGTTGCACAGTTGCTTCTTTAAGGACATATGCCGGGACCACTTTTGCTGCCTGTCTCTTTAAGAGAAGCGTCTCTTTAAAATGCCCTTTGCATCCTCCACCATATGTGAGCTTGCACAGCTCTGGGATCACAGCATAAGTTCTTCAGGCATGAGACAGAGGCAAGTATCAGTCCTATATACAAGGTACCAAAACACCATCTCTTGTAAGGCAGAGAAACTCCCATAATACACTTTATACACAGAAAAATGGAGCCATTTCTCTAAAAAAGTACCAAAATTTTATTTAATTTAAACAACACTTAAACACAATTGACAAACATATATCGGAGGATATCTACAACAAAGAGGGGACAAAACGGCAAAGAGGTGCCTGCTCAAAAATAGGAGTGATGTTATTAGTAACTCAGTTATAGATATATGGATATATAGATATGATATGGCTTAGAAAATTTTAATCACCATTACAATACTATAGCAGACCCATTGTCCATTCCCACATCAATCCATAATTAGTATCCTTATCTAACTCTATCCTCCCAAAACATTGCAGCAGGCAATATATCCAAAACTACCCCACAAAAAGTAAGTCTGGGCGGCAGACAGTGCAAGATAAACAAAGACCCTATGCAGCCCGACAACCAAAAAGTATTTACCCATCTGATAAGGAGGGTACAGGGGTACAAATGCCGCTCGTGCCCACGTCCTAACGCGTTTTGCCAAAAGGCTTCCTCAAAGGACTAAGGTTAGATGTCCAGATGACTGATTATATATCAATGTGACTCATTACCTCGAGGTCTTTTAGCCCATAGCAAGCGTGCATTGTCGGCACCCGCCCTCCCCCGGCCATCCGGCTGTATAGTGCATGACGCGGAATGCGCATTTCCGGTCATGCGCAAAGCCAAAATCAGGACGCCGGAGTGAGCACCGGAAGTTGGGTCCGTGAACGGCGCACGCGCACAGCACCCGCTGAGCTCAATCACCCATGCCCAAACTTGACATCAAAGAAGAGGAAAGACAATCTCACCCAAATAGTCAGTGTATGAAAAAGAATAACAAAGAATAATAATAATAATTAAATCTCAAGTGAGTGTAGTGAAAACAATTATTATTAATAATGGTGAAAAGTATAGTAAATACTACTATACCACATTTGTGTACTCAAATAAAAAGCTTACTAAAAAATGTGATAAAATAAGGAATGTACAGTGAATAATGTATTTATATATAACAAAATTTGTGTATGTGTAGGATAGTGGATCAACCACATTATGTTCACTAATTAAAGTCCTATGTATGACACTTGTGAAGTATTTAATTGTATTCTGCTGTTTGGCCACAAGAGGCCGCTATTTCTGGTTTCTGAGATATGCAAATGAGGCACATGTTATAACACTCACATGGCGTCGGCCATTTTGGAAAAAGGACAAAGAGACTGAGAGAGCAAGCTGCAAGCAGCTGGACACAGGAGCAGAGCCAGAAAACGATCCAGCTTCCCAGAACCTGCCAGGCTTGGAACTGAGTGTGTCCAGTAACTTAGGAGAGCCTGACTGCCTACACAGACGTCGTTCCCCGAATGAGAGCCCGGACAAACAGGACAAGCTGCCGAGACAGAGAGGACCATCTGCAGCCAGACCATCCACCCCATCCACAAGGATCTGCACCAGAGGACAGGAATTGCCGGCCATCTGTAAGGTACCTCAGCGGATGCGTGCACGCCAACGAGCTCAGAACTGTGGGAAGGCCTGCTACTAGTTTAGTTAGGTTAGGTTCAGCTACAGGCCAAAGGAGGGTTATCCAACTACACCTTCCTGTTCAGGACTTGGAAAAGAGCTTGCTAACACAGTGTTATCCATGTGAACCGGTTCACCTGTGAGAGAAAGTTTTGTGTCACATGTGCCTTTGTGAGGGAAATGGGTAGAATCATCTAAGTTGTAAGCTACTGTGCTGTACCACGGGCCCCTGCAGCCGCCACCACACAAAAATTATTCCCGTTAGTGCTTACGTATTAAAGGTAAGGGGTTATCGGTCTTTCCGAACCCTACGGTTAGGTAAAGTTACCAAGCAGCCAGAGGATACGCTCCTGGCGGCGCGTTGTGCAGCACAGTGGTCCAAGATATGTATTTGTATATCTGTGTTTGGGGGATCTGTTCACTATCTTGTTCCAGAAAGTTCAGTAAAACAACCTGCTGTTGAGCCGGTGTTGGAGTCGTGTTCTTTGTCCGTGACTTCGCTGTATTCTGGTAAACCTGCCCTCGGTACTCGGCTTACAACTTGGCGTAGTCGCGGCAGGATACAGCGATCGTTATGGACAGAGCTGCGGCGGGAGATCTTCCCCCGGCGTCAATGGCGCCGGCCCAGAGCCAAGCTCAAGGTGCCCCCACAATACCCCCCCAAGTGTGTTATGTCCCTTTAGGGCCATTATTGCAATCCCTCCCCAAATTTGACGGGAAAAACATGACATTACAGGACTGGACAGAAAGGGTGCGTAGCGCTGCTAAAATATGTAACTTAGCTCCGGAACTGGGGGCAGAGATAGCCCTGGGGGCCTTGGAGGGGGATGTTAGGC
Source organism: Phyllomedusa bahiana (assembly GCA_025379985.1). NCBI lineage: Eukaryota > Metazoa > Chordata > Amphibia > Anura > Hylidae > Phyllomedusa > Phyllomedusa bahiana. The sequence continues at coordinate 39,732 of JAODAL010004875.1, forward strand.
GGACAGTAATGGTGCGGCCCGAGTCCGAGAGGGACACGCTGGAGAAAATATTCTCGCTGTTGGAAGGGGCCCAAGGGGGGTGTACCAAAGTGGTGCAATTGCGAAGTTACTTCTTCAACCGGCCACAAAGAGAGGACGAGACCCTCATGCAGTACTCTAATGCCCTACAGGAAACATTGAATGAGATAAGGCGGCGAGACCCAGCGGCTATGGGGGCTTTTCCAGAAGTGGATAAGCTGCTAAGAGACCAGTTTATTGTGGGATTGCATAATAAATCCTTACGGGACAAACTGCAAGAGATGACCAGAATGTCGGCCGACCTGACATTCTATAGTGTTTACTTAGCCGCCGTAGAAAGGGAAGAGGAACCCATACCCGTAGTGGAAAAGGCTGTGAGTAGTGCCCAAGCAAGCAGAGGACCAAAGGACACAGAGTCTTTGACGGATGTGGTCCAGGCATTGCGAACAGAGTTGAGAGAACTTCGGCTGGAAGTGTCCCAGATGAAGGCAAAACGGCTACAAGCTCCGGAAACGACGTTGGCTTCCTGCAGTACCCCTTTAAGAACAGCTCCACAGCGGGGTCCTTCCACAAGAGGTCCATCATTTGTGCAGAGGTCTAGGGGACCCCTCTGTTGGGCTTGCCAACAGTATGGCCACATCGCCAGAGAGTGTCATGGACGTGTAAGGGCGGAGCCGGGGTTAAACTACCGACCGCTGCAGTAGCTGGGCATCCTGCGGCGGTGCAACCGAAACCAAGGCCCATGCGTGAGGAGTACGATCTTTACGCCAGTAGTCCCGTTATGGAAGCAGAGCTAGAAGGCAGAAAGGTGCACTGCCTAGTTGATACTGGGTCAGAGTGTACCTTGATGCCCTTGGAGTTCTTTGAGAGACACTTCGGGCACATGATGGAGCCAGAAGATGGCAGCGTCATTAGGCTGACGGCAGCCAACAATGGTGATCTGGACGTACAAGGGATAGTTTGGATGCAGGTCCGACTGTTTGGACAAGACATTGGCAAGAAGGGAGTCGTGCTGGTAGATCACCCATCCAAGAGGGGAGTGGATGTGATCCTGGGCATGAACGTCCTCCGAGACCTGGATCACCACCTCTATGCCAAAGAGGGGCCAAGATATTGGCAGCGGGCCACCACGCACCGGCCCACTCAGAAGGCCCTACGACAGATGGTGAGAAGCTGCAGTCTGCGGAAGAGCCCCACATCCGGTCGACCCATTGGGCACGTGAAGGTGTCAGCAAAAGCCCCGATCAAGATCCCGCCACGACACGAAAAAATATTGATGTTGCCGGTGGGAACCAGACGGAAGTTGAATGGGCTGGAAGTCTTGGTTGAACCAGTCTCACAAGAAGAGTCACAGAACCGACCACTGGTAGCTCGGGCCCTTGCCACTGTGGAAAGGGGGTGTGTACCCGTGAGATGCCTCAATGTCATGGACAGCGAGTTGACCATTCCTGTTAATACCCTACTAGCCGAAGTCCATGTTCCGGGAGAAGATATCTCCCGGCGAGAGGACATCACGCTATGGCCCAACAAGAGGTCAGCCTGGACCTATGCAGTGGGGGTCCAGAAGGGTGAGCCTCCGACGGCGGAATGGAATGGCCGAGTGATTATGGCTCAGATGGGAATTGACCGCAGGACAATGACTCCAGGACAACAACAGCTGCTGGAAGATACACTCTGGGAATTCCAGGAGGCGTTCTCGAGACACGATGAAGACTTCGGGTGTGCTTCTACCATCGAGCATGAAATCCCCACGGGCGATGCCCTGCCCATCAGAGAACGGTACCGACAAATCCCGCCTAAAATGTACCAGGAAGTGAAAGACATGGTGGCCAGCATGCTGGAGAAACGAGTGATTCAAGAGAGTCAAAGTCCCTGGGCCGCCCCTGTGGTTTTGGTGCGAAAAAAAGATGGGGGTCTCAGGTTCTGCGTAGACTACAGGAAGCTAAATACCCAGACCATTCGTGACGCCTATCCCCTCCCACGGATTGAAGAATCGCTGTCCGCTCTAGGCCATGCAAAGTTCTTTTCGACCCTCGACCTGGCCAGTGGATACTGGCAGGTACCCGTAGCTGAGAAGGATAGGGCAAAGACAGCTTTCATTCTGCCTATGGGACTTTACGAGTTCAATCGGATGCCGTTTGGTCTTTCCAATGCCCCAGGGACATTCCAGCGGCTGATGGAACATTGTCTAGGAGATCTTAACTTTGAGTCGGTGCTGATCTACCTAGACGATGTAGTTGTGTTCGGGAATTCGTTTGATGACCATCTCCAGAAACTGCGGCAGGTTCTGGAACGACTACGAAACTATGGGCTTAAGATCAAGCCAAAGAAGTGCCAGCTCTTCCAGCAGCGAATAGAGTACTTGGGGCATGTGGTCACTTCGGAAGGGGTACAGCCGGCCCCCAGCAAGGCGGAGGCAGTCCGAAACTGGCCTCGGCCATGTACACTACGAGAGGTGCGGGCATTCCTGGGGCTGGCCGGGTATTACCGAAGGTTTATACCCCGTTTTGCTCATCTGACGGGCCCCTTAAATGAGCTACTTAGGGATACGGCTGGGGGTCCAAAGAATCGCCCTATTGAGTGGGGACCTCGGCAGCAAGAGGCTTTTGAAGCGGTGAAAGAGGCGCTGACCAGTGCTCCAATTTTGGCCTATGCGCAGTTCGACACCCCCTTTCTGCTGTATACTGATGGTAGTCTACATGGGTTGGGGGCTGTGCTGTCCCAGGTCCAAGAGGGGCGAGAGAGAGTTATTGCCTATGCCAGTCGGTCCTTGCGGGAGTCAGAGCGCAATCCTGACAATTATAGCTCCTTTAAGTTGGAACTGTTGGCCCTGGTGTGGGCCATGACTGAAAGGTTCGCAGAGTACCTGACAGGTGCAGAAGTGACTGTCATGACCGACAACAACCCATTGGCGCATTTGGATAATGCTAAGCTTGGAGCCCTCGAGCAGAGATGGGTGGCACGACTCTCAAAGTATCAATTCCGCATTAAGTTCCGGTCAGGGAGAGAAAACGGGAATGCCGATGCCCTCTCTCGGGTCCCAGTCAGACTACCATCCTGCAGCATTGATGAGGAGTTAGAGGACACAGAAATGCCCGACTTTAGCCAGTTCCCTGCGTTCCAGGAAGTGGCACACTCAAGTGGGGTGGCGTCTGGGATGCCGATGGTGTTGGGAAAGGCAATGGCTGATTGGCAGAGGGTCCAGGATGGTTGCCCAGATTTACAGAAAGTGAAGGGGTGGGTCCGGTTTCGGGTCTGGCCCCGACCAGAGGAGCAGGCCCAGCTGACGCAGGAGGGGCAAAAGCTGTTGAGGCAGTGGGATAAGCTGAGTGTTTCCCAGGGTCTCCTGTTGCGGACCATCTACTTACAATCAGAGTTGCAGCACCGACAACAGATTGTTATCCCCATGTCATTAGGGCCAGAGGCTGCTCGGGAAGCTCATGAGAGAGGCGCCCATTTTGGGAGTGACAAAACCTATAAGTGGCTCCAACGACTGGTGTACTGCCCTGACTTGTTAAGCATGGTGTCTGAAGCTTTGCCTCAAGTGTCGTACCTGTGGGTTAAGTAAGAGCACTGAACAGCGGGCTCCCGTTCAAACCATCCGGACATCTGCGCCCCTAGAGCTCCTGATGATTGACTATGTACAGATTGGGTACTCTACCTCTGGGCAGTCATACTGTTTGGTCATGACAGACCATTTCACTAAATATGCCGTGGCTGTACCCACTAGGGATCAGACTGCAGAGTCTGCTGCTGAGGCGGTCTGTAAGCACTTTATACAGGTGTTTGGGTGCCCACAGAGGATACATTCCGACCAAGGGGCATGTTTCCAAGGGGCTATAATGAGCGAACTGTACCAGTTGTATGGGATTGAGCGTTCCCGTACTACTCCGTATCATCCGCAGGGGAACGGAGCTTGTGAGCGGTTTAACCGCACCCTTATCCAGATGCTGCGGACTTTAGAGGACAGCCAGAAGGCTAGGTGGCCTGAGTACCTGCCCGAGCTGATGTGGGCCTATAACAATAGGGTGCACAGTACCACAGGTTACTCCCCACACATGCTGATGTTCGGGAGACCGGGTCGAGAGATTGAGGATCTTCACATGCCCAGTCCGACAGAATCACCACCGACCAGTACCACGGCCTGGGCCCAGGAACACCGCCGCCGACTGCGGACGGTGCACAAGGTTGTAGGAGAGCGTCTGAAACAAGTGGTGCATCCTAACCCAAGGCCTGTGCAGAGAGACAGTTTTGCCCCAGGTGATCGGGTCATGGTCAGGGCTAAGAGGCCATCTGGGAAGTTGGATGGGAGGTGGGAGGCGGTCCCATATGTGGTCAAGAGAAGGGTAGGCCCTGCCATCCCAGTCTACGAGGTAGAGCCGATAGGAACAGGGGGCCGATCACGAAATTTGCACAGAAATATGTTGAGGCGCTGTGATTTTGAAGTGCCCGAAACTACGCCCAAAGTACCTACCCCTGTCCAGCAGCCTCCCTTAGTTGAGGAATGGTGGGCTGTCCCATTGCCGGTGTCAACTGAAGTTCCAACTGTGACGATCTTGCCACCCAGGGAGAGAGTGGAGCAGCCAGCAACTCCTTCCCCAGGGGATGTGCCTGAAACCCCTGAGCCTATAGCCCCACGTAGGACACCCAGATCCAACGCTGGTGTACCCCCCCAGCGCTATGCGCAAGGCGAGTTTGTGTGGGGAGGGTTGTCGAGGACGCCAACTTCTAGTGGGGTGGTATGTAGGATAGTGGATCAACCACATTATGTTCACTAATTAAAGTCCTATGTATGACACTTGTGAAGTATTTAATTGTATTCTGCTGTTTGGCCACAAGAGGCCGCTATTTCTGGTTTCTGAGATATGCAAATGAGGCATATGTTATAACACTCACATGGCGTCGGCCATTTTGGAAAAAGGACAAAGAGACTGAGAGAGCAAGCTGCAGGCAGCTGGAAACAGGAGCAGAGCCAGAAAACGATCCAGCTTCCCAGAACCTGCCAGGCTTGGAACATGAGTGTGTCCAGTAACTTAGGAGAGCTGACTGCCTACACAGACGTCGTTCCCGAATGAGAGCCCGGACAAACAGGACAAGCTGCCGAGACAGAGAGGGACCATCTGCAGCCAGACCATCCACCCCATCCACAAGGATCTGCACTAGAGGACAGGAATTGCTGGCCATCTGGAAGGTACCTCAGCGGATGCGTGCACGCCAACGAGCTCAGAACTGTGGGAAGGCCTGCTACTAGTTTAGTTAGGTTAGGTTCAGCTACAGGCCAAAGGAGGGTTATCCAACTACACCTTCCTGTTCAGGACTTGGAAAAGAGCTTGCTAACACAGTGTTATCCATGTGAACCGGTTCACCTCTGAGAGAAAGTTTTGTGTCACATGTGCCTTTGTGAGGGAAATGGGTAGAATCATCTAAGTTGTAAGCTACTGTGCTGTACCACGGGCCCCTGCAGCCGCCACCACACACAATTATTCCCGTTAGTGCTTACGGTATTAAAAGGTAAGGGGTTATCGGCCTTTCCGAACCCTACGGTTAGGTAAAGTTACCAAGCATCCAGAGGATACACTCCTGGCGGCGCGTTGTGCAGCACAGTGGCCCAAGATATGTATTTGTATATCTGTGTTTGGGGGATCTGTTCACTATCTTGTTCCAGAAAGTTCAGTAAAACAACCTGCTGTTGAGCCGGTGTTGGAGTCGTGTTCTTTGTCCGTGACTTCGCTGTATTCTGGTAAACCTGCCCTCGGTACTCGGCTTACATATGATTAGTGATAAAACCCTGCATATACATAAATTGTGATAAAACACAATAAAAACATAATAAACAAAAATAAAAAAGTACTTTTCACCATTATTAATAATAATTGTTTTCACTACACTCACTTGAGATTTAATTATTATTTATTCTTTGTTATTCTTTTTCATACACTGATTATTTGGGTGAGATTGTCTTTCCTCTTCTTTGATGTCAAGTCGGGCATGGGTGATTGAGCTCAGCGGGTGCTGTGCGCGTGCGCCGTTCACGGACCCGACTTCCGGTGCTCACTCCGGCGTCCTGATTTTGGCTTTGCGCATGACCGGAAATGCGCATTCCGCGTCATGCACTATACAGCCGGACGGCCGGGGGAGGGCGGGACTCGGCTCCGATGTACGGCGCGGGTGCCGACAATGCACGCTTGCTATGGGCTAAGAGACCCCGAGGTAATTAGTCACATTGATATATAATCAGTCATCTGGACATCTAACCTTAGTCCTTTGAGGAAGCCTATTGGCGAAACGCGTTAGGACGTGGGCACGAGCGGCATTTGTACCCCTGTACCCTCCTTATCTGATGGGTAAATACTTTTTGGTTGTCGGGCTGCATAGGGTCTTTGTTTATCTTGCAATGTCTGCCGCCCAGACTTACTTTTTGTGGGGTAGTTTTGGATATATTGCCTGCTGCAATGTTTTGGGAGGATAGAGTTAGATAAGGATACTAATTATGGATTGATGTGGGAATGGACACGGGTCTGCTATAGTATTGTAATGGTGATTAAAATTTTCTAAGCCATAACATATCTATATATCCATATATCTATAACTGAGTTACTAATAACATCACTCCTATTTTTGAGCAGGCACCTCTTTGCCGTTTTGTCCCCTCTTTTTTGTAGATATCCTCCGATATATGTTTGTCAATTGTGTTTAAGTGTTTTTTAAATTAAATAAAATTTTGGTACTTTTTTAGAGACATGGCTCCATTTTTCTGTGTATAAAGAGGCAAGTATCAGGTACAAATGGTCCTTGGTCCGTGGGTTTATTGTACAAAACAGAACAAAACGTATGGCGATATGCACCGCAAACAGAAAACACAAAACAAACTCCTGCTCGTCTGAGCACTTACTAACAATGGTGTAGTTCCCTCACTAGCACCTTGTAGATTCACCACTGGCTTCCACCAGTGTGTACACCTCCAGCCCAGAAGGTAGACTGGAGATACAGCCGACGCCCAGTCAGCTACCTGCTGACCGTATATACAGCAGGGAAATAATGGAGTGGACCATGGAGAGTAAGCACCCACTCTGCTCTATGCTTACTCCCAATGAAAGGCCGACCCAGGAATGGCTGGAAGCCATACTAATATACAACTTAAATGTATGTCGACAGTCTGTCGACTTCCCACACCTATCTAATACTGGCCTTTCACTCCACCAAGGCTCCTTACCTTGGTGATAAGTGTCTTGCTTTCTCCAAACATATGCCCAGAAGCTGTAACGTTCTTTACAGCTCCCTGTCATGCAGCAATTATGTCTACACCGCATTCCAAATTATTATGCAAATGATATTGTTCTTTGATTGACCTAATTAATTGATGAAAATAACAGTCAGAATAATGTTGAAATAGTCAACCGTATAAATCAACAGAGATACAAAACATTTTATGGGCTGCATCAAGAGGTCACATTTACTGATATCAAAAGCTATTTCAATCAAAAACATTTTAACAGGCCAAGTTACATGATAACATAGGAGCCCTTTTTTATATTGCCTTCACAATTCTTGCATCCATGGAACTTGTGAGTTTTTAAGACTTGCTTGAATTTCTTTGTTCTATATCAGAGTAGCCTTTCAGATCTGCTGTTTTGATGTGAACTGCCTCCTACCCTCACAGATCTTTTGCTTGAAGATACACTAAATGTTCTCAATTAGGACCTATACACCGACTTAACTGAGGAGACCTATAGAGCTTCCTGTCTGATGAGGGGAGCTATAGAGCTAGCTAAAGATATTTATATCCAAATCTGCAGGGATGAGTGTTGGCTAAGAGAATTCAGCATGAAGGTGTGGACCGGATGGAGAAAGAAAAGGAAGGTGATGACTCATCGGAGAAACGTCACCTGTGAGTCACTAAATGTACGTGAACAGTAATCACTTATATGTGTGCAAAGTGTAAAGGTTTATATTTAGTAATGGTGGGGTGGTATTATTGAGTCTTTACATAGTGGTGAGATGTGGTCATGGTGTGGACGTATGATTCAGTTACTATGTGGTGGTGATATGTGGTCATGGTATTGTGGTATTATTCAGTCTCTATATAGTGGTGATATGTAGTCATGGTGTGGCAGTATTATTCAGTCATCATGTGGTTGTATTCAGTCACTGTGGGAGTGATATGAGGTCATGGTGTGGCATCATTATTCATTCACTATGTGGGGGTGATATGAGGTCATGGTGTAGTGGCATTATTCAGTTACTCTATGGTGGTGATATGTGTTCATCGTGTGGTGGTATTATTTAGTCTCTACGTGGCGGAAATATGTGGTCATGGTGTGGTGGTATTATTCAATCACTATGTGGTGGTGATATGTGATCATGATGTGTCAACATTTGGTCTTAATTATTGGTAATTTTAGCCTTGTGATTCTGGTTTTATGTAGCGTTGTTATTTGGTAACTGTACGACCATTATTTAGTGGTTTTATACTCAGTACTTTGTGTTATAGCTTTGGATATATTTTTATTTAAATAAAATGTATCACTCGGGGAGGGGGGCATATATTTTTAGACCTTCTACTTTTACCACCGGTGTACTGTTGCAATTAGGTAGACTCAGGGAGGGAGACTCAGAAGCCCCGGAGCTCCATCTTGATTATAGATTAGTGTGATGATGTCATCACATCGGTCTGTATAAGTTGAAATGAGACCAGGTGGGATACCGTACTGAGGGCGGAGACAGCGAGGCAAAGTGAGCCCCTAAAATCAACTCCTCTGGTGGGCCCTAGGCACCCCAGTCTGACACTGGCCACTGTAACCGGGTTTGCTTGTGAGCATTGGTTAGGGGTACCCGAATAGTAGGTTTAAGGAAAAGTGCAAACCTCTGGAGGATCCTTCACCTTGAGGTTCACAGGATTCCTGAGGAACCTGCAGCTCCAAATACCTGCTCCCTAAATTCAACAAATTTGTCTGTCAGAAACCTTTCTCATTCTGCCTTTATCTGCACAAACCTTTTTGTGCTCGGAATCTGCCACATAACTCTTGATAGTATGATGATCATGCTTAAGTTTTTGTGAAATATCTAAAGTTTTTATACCTTGTCCAAGACATTGCACTATTTGATGATTTTCATCAGTAGAGAGATCCTGTTTCTGTCCTATATTTCTAGAAATCTGAAGTTGTTCAACCCCTTCCTGACATGGGACATACCGGTACGTCCTGCACATCGTCTGAGCTCACAAGCGAGCCCTGGGCGATCACTACATGGGACCAGTGGTATATTATCGTTGGCCTCATGCCGCATCACCCACAGCCGGAGGGAGTTCTGGCCACGTGTGATTAACCCCTTAGCTGCGGCGATCTATTACGATCCCCGGAGCTAAGACAAAGGCAGGAGGAGGGAGCTCCTTCTACTTCTCGTCCGTGCAGCAGCGGCTGTGTGTACCTGACAGCCCGGGATGTTGTAAGAAATACTTCTGGGCTGTCTGTGACGTAACAATGCCCTGCAATGCATTGTGGGCATTGCCAGGCATGATGAATGACAGTTGTCATAGAGACAGTATAGAGCAGTTCTGCTATGTACTGATCTCTATTGTATCATTGATTTGAGGATCACTGATATAAACCCCCTATGGGAAAAAGTGAAAAAAAGGTGAAAAGTTAAAAAAAAAAGTAAAACAAACACGAAAAATAAAATAAAAACACGTACACTGCCCTTTTTCCCTTCACAAACACAAATCGCCCCAAAAAAGGTAAAAAATAAAGTATTCATATTTGGTATCGTCACATGCATAACGACCTACTCTATAAAACTATCCTGTTAATTAACGTGCATGGAGAATGTCATTTAAAAAAACACAATCACATAATTGAGATTTTTGTTCATCTCGCAGCACATAAAATGGAATAAAAAGTGATCAAAAACATAAAAAAGATATACAAATTGGGTATCGACATAATCGTCTTAACCCAGGGGGTAAAACTAACTTGTCACGTATACTGCAAAATGAGCACTGTTAAAAAATAAAATTAAAAAACACTTCTAGGATTGCAGTATTTTCTTCGGTATTTACAACCGATAAAAAAGACTTGTTCCTCAAAAAAGGATACCAATAAAAACGTCAACTCATCCCGCAATAAACAAGCCCATACACATCTCCATACTCAGAAAAAAAGTTATGGCTCTCAGACTATGGTGATGCAAGAACGTGTTTTCCTTTTTGAAAAGAGTTTTTATTGTGTAAAAGCAGTAAAACATAAAAAAAATATAAATTGGACATTACTGTAATCATATCGACCTGCTGAGTAAAGCTAGGATGTCATTTATACTGCACGGTGACTGCTGTAAAAAACTCTTCCAAGATTGCTGTATTTTGTTCAAAACGCCTCGCAAAAACCTTAATAAAATGTGATAAAAGCATTATATGTACCCTATAATGGTACCAATAAAAATATCAACTCATCCCGCAAAAAAAAAGAGCCCATAATCAGCTCCGTTTACAGAAAAATAAAGTTATGACTATCCGACTATGACGACATAAAAACACAATATTTTATAAACACATTTCTATTGTGTAAAAGACATAAAACATAAAAAACTACATATAATTTATTTTCTTGTTATTGTACCAACCCAGATAGTAAAGCTATTAGCAAAAAACAAAAAGATACTCACCAGATATACTTTGTTAGCGCATTATCGTGGGTGTCAGTCCTCCACTCGCTGGCCAAGCGAGATAAACGTATGCTACATACGAAGTTAACCCAAACAGGGAAGGAAGGAGGGCACTTCTTATCCTTCAGTCACGGATAAAATGTTCCTTTATTTTTCAACATATAAAAAAGACAGCCTATAGCGGGCATTCGGCAAATACAAACGCTTACGCGTTTCGGGTCAAACGACCCTTATTCATAGCATGTAACACACAGATTTGGCGGAATATTTCAAAGAAAAGGCGGACCAATCACAAGATCAGTTTAATTAAGCAGACACCTGGCCACTGGAAACAAGTGAAAATAACAATGAACTGGCAAACAAACACAAACAAATCATGATCTTTAAACATATCCTAATACATATAGCATAAGTCAGGCTTATAGTTCATACCATGTGGAAACCGTGTATCAAGACGAAGGATCCATGACCCTAGGCAGCGCCTATCTATGGCTATCTATGACCAAAATACCCACTCCCACTTGACTTCCCCTTACCAAGAAGACACTGAGACATGGGTTGGATAAATTGGCCACAGCAGCCATTTTATTAACAAACAAGAACAGAAATCTTACAAACAATGGTATTGAAGAACCCTCAAATACCCATTTTTCATTATCCCTTCCACCAAAAGCCTATCTGACACTACCCTAACTAAAACTTGGGGCTGAGGTCCTTGGAGCTATGATTTCCCAACCAACCATGGTCTGGTGAAAACTCCTCCTTCTCTCTCAGCCATTGCCCCCAGCCGTAAACCCCCGGCTTCAGGGCACCAAAAGCCACCTCTGGCGGATAACCATTCTTGCGCTCCCAAGGACTCTGCCCTGTGGAGCCCCAACCTTCGCCAGCCTGGTCACTCAACCACTGGGAGCCAAGTGGAGCCTGACTCCCCCACTAATTTTCCCCACCTCCAAGGACCCCAAAACCCGCCGGCCACTGCGACAACTACTCCTTTCCGTGCTGACCTTCCTTCAAGACCCCCCCCCCAAACCAGAAAAGGGAGGGTGGGTGGGACAGGTTTGAAAAATCCTAACTGCCTGCCTGCGCGCGGCGCGGGACTCGGCCTTATATGCCGGCCCCTTCCACCTGCCGCGCGCTTAGCTCCGCCCCCTTAACAGTCGGCGCGCGGGACGCGGCCTTACATGCCGGCCCTGCCCACCTGCCGCGCGCTAAGCTCCGCCCCCTGACCACTGCAGGCGCGCCGGGTCATGTGGGGCCTACCTCTACGGCTGCGCCCCCGCGTCCGGCCCCGGCCTGTATGCTTCTCTGTTGAGAAGGACCTTCTGCCTGTCTCCACCTTTAGTGGGTTTGTTAACCCTCTTAATCGCAAAACATAAAAAAGAACAAGTATCGGATGCATGAAAATCTATAAAGTGCCTGACAACTGCAGTCACATTACGATTGCCTTTTAGTATTGAATATAAATGTTCAGCGATTCTGGATTTGAATTTCCAGATAGTGCAGCCAATGTACAATAAATTGCAGGATTGACACAAAGGGCCTCATGTATGAAAACTGTCTAGGTCTAAAATTCACTTTGTTTCCCCATAGCAACCAATCAGAGCGCCCCTTTCATTTCATATAGTGCTCAGGGACAATGAGAAGGGTACTCTGATTGGTTGCTATGAGAAACAAAGTGAATTTTAAACCTAGACAGTTTTCCTATATGTGGCCCAAAATAGCGTATACAACATGAGTGATGTTGCAATTAACCCCTTCACGACCTTAGACGTATGCATACGTCCAGGTGGTTTGGGGGTTCACGCACCTGGACGTATACATACGTCCTGAGGATCGTGCGAACTCTAAAGCAGAGTTCGCGCGATCGGTGCGGGATGTCAGATGTATATTACAGCTGATATCCCGCAGTGTCAGCCCCGACCCGCGATCACTCTGGGGGGCGGCGGGAGGGGGCGGATAACCCCTTAATTATCATGACCATCGGGTCACAATAACTAAGAGACGCAGGAGGAGATCGCTCCTCCTGCGTCTCTGTCCGCGGCAAATTTACCGTATTCCAGTGAATAATGGATAAATATTAAAAATCTGCAAAAATAGTGAAATTTTGAAATTTCACCTCCACTTTGCTTTAATTTCTGTGAAATACCTAAAGGGTAAACAAACTTCCTAAACACTGTTGTAAATACTAGTGTTGAGCGATTGCGTTGGCTATCGAGATCGATCGATAGTCGATAGTCGGCCGCTATCGATAAGGTTTTTCGATAGTGAGCATCGATTATGAGCGATTACCATTAAAGTCTATGGGAGAGCAACCACACCTTCACTATTATACCCAAACAAGGCTGGAGAAGCTGAAATTAACATCCACAACAGTCAAATGGATACGTGCTACATCTTAGGCAACACACTTAGGTTATAAAAGTCACAGAAAAAAAGTGACAGACCATTCACTATCCCTGTCTTGTACCACAGCCTGACCCTTAAACCTGCATCACCCACAAATTAAAAAGTGCCAGAAGGCAGTATGATTTCGAACCATCTTGTTAATTTGAACTGGACATGAATATCCCTGTCCTGGAAACGCCAGCTTGAGCCCCAACCTGCATGACCCCAGATATAAAAAAAGTTGCCATCAACAAAGGAGTCTTCAACCACCTTTTTTAGTTTGAACTGGACACCAAAGACTATATCCTGTCCTTTGTACCGCAGATCTGACCTTAATACCTGTCTGACCCACAGTTTAAAAAAAGTGCCCCAGAAAAAGGAGTCTTTCAATCACCAATTTTAGTTGAACTGGACATATACTGTCCCTGTCCTGGGCCACAGTCATGACACTTGAAACTTGTTGACCCCCCCAGATAAAAGTGCCGGAAAAAGGAGTCTTTCATCCACCTCGCGCTCGCTCGCGCGCGCAGCGCTCTAATGGACATTGACTAGAACTGTCCTGTGCCACAGCATGTCCCAGGGCCGGAGTTACAGTGGGTGCACGGTGAGAGCCAGGCTGGCGTCCGTCATCTCATTAACAAGCAGAGTTAAAATGCCCTGATGACGACTAAGTAACAAAAACTGTCGTGCTTGGCAGCAGAGTGGCGGAGCGGAAGGGTGAGGAAAACTCCATGCCTTCCTCAGTACACAGTCAGACCTGGGTAGCGTCTTAGCCCCGCAGTCAATGAGTGCGGACCAATTGAGCGTTCAACTTGGAAATACTACGGTAGGTTAACGATCCTGTTACACCCAGGTGCCCTTTTGCTTGCATTCTTTTTCTCATTTTACTCAACGTGATGGAGGAAATTGTTCTCTGTACTTTGTTCTCCTGTCCGTGCTCCATACCACCATGTCCTGCTGAATTAACCTACCATCTGTGTAGTCAAGTTTTCCCTGTACTCCCTTGTACCAATTCAGGAGAATTTTTTTACCAGCTATTTTGTACATGCAAGTTTTTTTAGTAGTTTAATTATAGTAAACACTTTTTAATACTAGGATTGGATTCCCACCTTGTCATTGAGTTCTCTTTTTTTCATTGTATTAAATGGGTTGTTGTCTCAATACAGGGATTGATAAGCTATGTTAAAGAGGATCTTGCAAATAACAAGCATTTTGCAAGATTTGTCATTAACTGTGTCTTACCATATTCCTGTTTCTGACAACCCTTACCCTTGAGCCACTCTTGGTCAATTGTAGAAGAAACAAATGTTCTGTTAAGAAAACAAAATTATTTTGACACTAGGACCTGTAGTATAGCCTGCATGTAACAGTCAAGATGGCCCCCATAAATTCAAAGGCATGACCCTTGAGCCATCTTTACACAATTGTGAAGTAACAAATGTCTGTTAGAAAAACAACATTTTTTAGAAATAGAGAAACTGTAGTATAGATTGCATGTCACAGCAAAATGCCCCCAAAATTCAAAGCATGACCCTTGAGCACGCTTCTGGACTATTGCTGATGAACAAAAATGTCATGTTAGAAATACAAACATTTTTTTTAGAATCAGGTCTGTTGTATAGCTGCAATGTCACAAGAAATGCACCCCAAAATTCAAAACATTGACCATGAGACCAATTTTGACTATTGTGAAAAATCACCAATGTCTATTAGAAACAAATAGAAATTTTTTTTAGAATAGGACCTGTGAGTATTGCTTGCATTTCCAAAGCAAATGCTCCCCCAAAATTCAAGCATGACCTTTGGAGACACTTTGGTCAAACTCGTGAAAGAATACAAATGTCTGTTAGATACATACATTTTTTTTATAATAGGTACCTGTAGTATTGCTGCATTTCAAAGGCAGCGCTGACCCAAAAATTATAACCAAATGACCCTTACTAGCCACTTGTTAAAGATAATTGTGAGGAGAAAAACAAACAATGCCACTTATGAAGCCACATTTCTGTTCCAAAGGACATGATTGATTGCGAGTAATCACACAGCTACATGACCCCAAAAAAATATTAAATTTGACTTCTCAGCACTGTTAAAAACTCTGTGAGGGAGGGAGAAAATGCCGAAATTATGTAAAGCCACATTTGATGTTCCAAAGGACCATGATTATTGCGGTATGTCTACTCACCAGCTACATGACCCAAAAAAAATTATAAATTATCGACTTCTCAGCCACTATTAAAATAATTGATTGAGGGAGAAAATGCCACCTTAGGAAGACCATCATTTCTGTTCAAAGGACCATAATTATAGCTGTATCTCACAGCAACATGTCCTCACTCAAAATACCCATTGACTAATTGCGAAAACTTCTTAAGATAAATTAGTAAATGGAAATATCGGTGTTGTATCAAATCTTGATGTCTTTGTTACAGTCTCCTCACCAGCAAAAGAGAATAAAAGAGGAAAAGTAGAAAAAAATTGACCAAAGTCAGTAAGAAGAATGATCATTTTAAAAATTTTTTTCAAGAGGACCATTTTCTGTTTGAAAAGCGAATGTGAAGTTGAGCTGGCAACATAATTGGTGTACATCGGACAATTGGGGCCACCAAACAATCATCAGAGATCCCTGCCTGATTCATCTTGGATGAAAAGTTCTCCAAAAAGATCAACATTATATGTGGAATGCTGGATGCGTTTGTCCTGATAATGACTCCTCCGTAGCTGTGGCTGAAGGCTCCCGCCTAAGATTATGACGCTGGTGCGGCGACAAGGACACACCTCTATGGCGTGAAGAGCCAGCTCGGGCCATTTGTCCATTTTGGGAAATTTACCAGATGTCTATTGGTTCCTGGATACACTGCAAAATACATCGGTGTTGTTGAGACGCAGATAGTCCTGTTGCACCACTGCATTCTTAAGCTGATCTCTGTAGTGTTGATAGTGTGCCCTGCAGTGCATGCGTTGGTGAGTTGGTAAACAAAGCATTGCCAGAGTTAACCATTAGGGTTTCGACACATTGCCTGCTCGCTGCGCTACGCTATCTTGGCACCTCTACTGCGTCAACATCTGCTGATGTTGTTCTCACCGTGACATTTGGGGGAAGTGACCTGATTGATGACAGACGCAACTGATCGTCTACAGTTGATCTCAAATCAGCTAAGGTCTCCATTTCCTGCTTTTACTCTCTTTTGGGTGGGTGGAAGGAAAGTGATGAGTTCTTGATTTTGTAACCGGGGATAAAGGTGGGTGGCCAAACCAGCTAAATGTTGTTATATTTTGATGGCCTTAATGTAGAGGATATGTTGGAGAAAATGGAGCATCCTCAACGGACCTAATGTTGAGAGATGGAGCCTTGATTTCCAAAAGCCTCTTGGGTCCGGACGGGGCACTAGCAAATGATCTTCATCATTTCCTCCTCGCCTCAAATTCACGCCACCTCTTTCCAAGGCCAGGACCGTCGAGGTAACATCGGTGTCTAGGAGTACCTCTTCCTCCTCCTCCTGCCTCCTCCTACCTACTCCGCTGCCTCCGGCACAGCTTCAACTCAGCCCTGACTTGCTGGGGCTGGAGATGATGCACCCTGTGAGCTCGATGCGCCACCTTTGCACTAGCTCTGGACACGAACCAGCTGCCTAGATGAAGACCGATGAAATTGTGAATACTGTCGGGCCTTGTGGATTTGACGGAGAGAAAGGCTGTCCGTGTCGCATCGGTGTCCGTCTCCCTCTCCGTCGCTGGCGGGACCCTGTTGTATCAGATGTCCACACGATGCGTTCCAGAACTAAGATCACCACAATGCTCATGCTGAATCAAGGCCCAGCATTGTCCGCACTGACATTTTGGTGGATGCTTCTTCAAAAACTGGCAGGATGGTGCAGTGATCTTTTCACCTCCTTCACTCTCGGTGGCTCAAACACTCCGACGGTCGCCACCGCTGATTGTCAGGCCATTGTGTCACTTCGTTATGGTAATGGGCATTTTGTGCTGATGCACATAAATCGCTGGAGCATGTGGAGGGCTTGGAATTCCAGAGTGTTGCCACGTCACAATGATGACCGGTTGACGGGAATGAGGCGGGGGGGGGGTGCCGGGGGGGAGGGACCGAGCTGCGCCTTGATGAAAGCTAGCCCCGGCGGGCTCGAAGCAGGGTAAGCTCGAGAACGCGGAAGTGCGACCTCAGACCTCGAGACTTCTTCAGCAGGACTTGTCCCAGAACACCGGGTTTAGCTCTTAGAATTTCCTGGCCAACGACCAGGTTCATGACTTGTGCCAAGCAAGGGATGTGCTCCCAGCCCTCACCGATATTAAGGGGCGGCCAGCAGATTTCGCCCGTTATCGCATGAACACCTTGACCTTGCACAAGGTTCTTGTCACCCAGCCAGCGCTCGGAGTTCGTTGCGGAGTGCCAGGTCCACAGCTCACTGACCCTGTGTGGGGCTGGTCTCCAACGACAGATTAATTTCAAAAAAGGCTTGGTTTTCTGGGCACGTGTGCCACCAGAAGGATCCCATTGGGGGAAAGAGACCCTTGCTCACATCCCTGCGGTTTTGAAGATCGCGTGCGACGAGCTCTGACGACGAGCCACACGTTCTCACCCCCAGGACATCCACCCAGCTCAACCAGTGAGCTGTCACCAGTGCATATAGTCTGGCCTTGGCCGTGCTTATTAGTCCATGTGTTGGTGGACAGACATGGACTTTTCCAGACACCAGAATGAAGACAACGCGGGCTTTTCTTGAATTTTAGATGACACGTGTGGACGTGAGCCATGATCCACGGGACGGCTCTTCTGGCACAAAGAAATGCCTGCTCGGCATCTGGTTATGGCGGCCAGGCAAAGGGCTTGACGTGGCGGGAACCCATCTGTGTTCCAGCCAGACAGGAAACAGGCAACATTTCCAAGGCCAAAAGACTGGCAACTGCCGACAATTCAGGCTTTTGGCTTTGGGATGGTTTGGGGTTTTTTAAAGTGTTTATTCTGCACTCACCAAATCCTGGAAGACATGAAGGCTGCTGCTAGTACTGGACGGCTCTGTACACGGCTGCTAGGTCGTCTCCAATACTGGCGGAAGGAGAAGGGGTGATTAGGACTGGGTCTCTGGTGGTGCTTGCGTGGTACTTGGGACGCGGTGGGAGGCTAGAAGGTGAGGGCTGATCCTTGATCATGACTCGGAGAGACTTGGGCTAGTGAGGAAACGCACCTTGGTGGTGGCGGTAGGAGGAGGAGGCGCGAGACAGAAGGGTCTGTAACAGTGGTTGGGAGGCCGCAGCGTCGGTCTGGCCTATTTTTGGCCAGTGTTGCCTCCTCATTTCAATCATGCATTAGCTTCATGTGATAGACATGTTGGTGGTGGTTAACCTTTAAGGTTCTTGCCTCTTACTTATACGTTTACAGCAAAGGCGGCATGGCATATGACTTCGCTGGGTGAATCAGAGGCTTGCTCTAAAAGGGACCCGGCTTGAGAGGTCTGACCTTTATGACAGCGATAAGTAGAGGAGCTCGGGTTTGCGCGCCTGTACCGTGGCTGGCAGGAATATATCAGCGGTTTATAGCGACCGCCCCTCTCCCTTTTTGTGGTGGGACCCTTATTGAACTCCTACCCCATCGTATTCCTCCCTCGTCCACTGATGATGCGCTCGCAAGCAAATCTGCGGTAAAAGAACCACAGATTGTCATACGCAATTGTATGTCACTCTATCATCCATCATCAACACACGGTGACTTGCCGTTCCGTCCTTGACTTTCTGCATTCAGGGAAGCCTCGACGGGTTACAAGTAGAGGGCCTGCACAGGCGTTGCCGACCGCCGGGATTTTTTGCCAAAGGCTTCCTTCTCCTCTCTGATGGTCATCAGTTCTGGGCGTTCGCAGAGCAGACTTCTAAACCATCCTCTTGATCTATAAACATCCCCACTCACCCCAACCGAATTTTGTCACAAAGCAGGTCCTTCAGATAATGGAATTATCCACAGTGGTGAGGATACCTCCGAGTGGACATTTGGTGCTTAACTGTTGGTCACAGGATGCTGTTGATGCTCCGATAACGACATTATGTGGCCGTGACTGGGAGGACGATGGAGGTATAAACTGCTGGTGCAGTTGCATTAACCATGATAGGACAGTATTGGCGACGCTGTTCTGTTACTGAGAATTAACAGGGACCTGACCCTGCCGATGACAGGCTCTGACCGGTACTGCAACTGCATGTATACCGCTCTAGCTTGCGTAGTGTCGCCAGCACTGGATGGAGCAACTTCTCTCGTAATCCTCTACCTCCAGTGTGTTACCCCCACTCTTTGCTCGCTTAAAACACCTGCCATGTCCGCTCCATGCTTCAGATAATATATAAAATTTGTGAAGGTATTGGAATGTTTTGGAAAGGTCATCTGATTAATCTGAAGACATAATACTACAGCTATTCTCATAATCCCTCTAATCAAAACAAAACTTGGTTGGATTAAAATTTAACTTGCAATGGTGCTCCTATCTAACATAAATCTGGAGGGCAAATGTGCAAAAAATCACGTTCTGTTATGTTTTGGAGCTATAATTACACGGTATTTTTTGCACCTTTCATTTACAAACTGTGGTGACTTTGTTAAATTAGCTGTTGTTTCAGATTATAAGTGCAACGCTGGGTCACAAATGAACAAAGTGTTGTGCGCCAAAGTCAAAAAAACCACGTCATACTGTTATGTTTTCAGTTATAATACATCGGTATTTTTTGCACCTTTCAATTAACACAAGTGGGTGGACTTATAAATTGCTGGTTTTTAAGATTTAACGTGCAAGCTCCTGGCGTCAATGATCTCATAGCTGTTAGTACGCCAAAAGTCAAAAAACTCGTATCTGATATGTAATCGATTAATAAAATGTTATTTTTTGAACCTTTCATATGTCACCTGTGTGACTATCAAATTGCTGTTTTTCTTAGATTTTAGTTGCAAGCTGGGTTCAATGAACAAAGCTGTAGTGCTTGCCAAAGTCAATAATACTCGTACTCTGTTTTGTTCTTGGCCATTTCCGTATAATACACGGTATTTTGCACCTTTCCATTCACTTGTGGTGACTATAAAAATTGCTGTTTAAGATTTAGTGCATGCTGCGTCAATGATCCAAAAGCTGTTGTTCGCCCAAAGTCCAAAATCCACGTTACTGAAATGTATTGGATAATAAAATTTATTTTTGCATACCTTTCTATTTAACCTGTGGTGACTATAACAATTGCTGTTTTAAGTTTTACGTGCAAGCTGGGGTCAATGAACAAAGCTGTGTGCCGACAAAGTACTAAAAAACATGTATCTGTTATGTTTTCGTTTAATATACACGGATATTTTTTTGCAACTTTCAATTCACCTGTAGAGTGACTATAAAATTGCTGTTTTAAGATGTACGTGCAAGCTGCGTGCAATGATCAAAGTGTCAGACGCCAAAAGTCAAAAAAAACACGTATCTGAAATGTATTGGATAATAAAATTTATTTTTTGCACTATCAAATTCAACGATGTGGTGAGCTATAAAATTGCTGTTTTAAGATTTGTGGCAAGTGCGTAAACATGTGAAAATAAGCTGTACGTGCAGCCGAAAGTAAAAAAACATCGTATCTGTTACTGTTTTTAGTATAATACAAGTCCTATTTTTTGCACCTTTAAGTACCTGTAGGGTGACATATAAATTGCTGTTTATCAGATTTTACGTGCAAGCTGCGGTCAAGCATGAACAATGCTTGATAGTGCGCCTCAAAGTCAAAAAAACACGTGTATTCTGTGTTTGTTTTCGTATAAATACACGGTATTTTTTGCCACATTTCAATTCACCTTTGGTGGACTATAAAATTGAGTTTTCAGATTTAAGTGCAAGGTGGATATATGAAAAGAGGTGGAATATGGGTAAAATTGGAAAAGAACACCTATCTGAAATTTATACTGTCTAATAAAAGTGGAGTTTTGCACCTAACACAGAGACCTGCACGTTACTAGAAATGAATTTGTATCCTTATATAAGTTCACGGCTGCCCCATTATCCAGGAATTAATTTCACAATAGCTAACTGTTATATTAAAGATATTGCAGTGCAATGTGTTAACTAAGTCTTGGTGAACTTTACTCCAGCTTGTTCTTTATAGTGCTTGTCTGTGTTCGCCGCGGGCCCCCCCCCCCCCAGCTCCCTCTGTTGACTTAGTTACAGCCGGTAGACTGCTCCTTTAATTCTCCAACCTAACTACATAAAATCTTCCCAATCTTAAATCTTATCTGTAAATTGTAAGGATCACTGCTAATTGTAGAGGTTTCTCTGCTGCAGAAATAGAATAATTTCGCTGAGCTGTTGGCACAGTTACAGAGGCAATCCTACTACCTATGAGACGCTGAGAGGACACTTGAGCTGAAAGGAAACGCTGTTCTATGGTATACCGAGCGGTCATCGTGATTTTTTCCAGCCAAATCAGCAACACATACTCATCCCGTCAGGACGTCTGCTACACACATCTACACTGCTTCTATTTGTTAACTCTGATTGCTGGCCGCACCAAAATTACAGGAAGCGCGAAAGATGGCGCGTTCTTAATAGATGCTGCACTGTTTTTAGCTCCTTAATTATCGCATGATCTAAAAATTTCGATCACCTTGCCGATTTCAACTTTGTCGATAATAATCGCTCAACACTAATTATTTTCCTTAAAATCTTATCAATAATCGCCATTGCGGATTCAAATCGCCCCATTTTCGGCACTTCCTATAATTTTGGTGCCCAGATAGTTGGCGCAGAGCACAGGGGGGTGAAGAACGTCACCAGTGGGGTGTGTAGGGATCTCATTGGCTGCTGAAATATCCACAATGACCTCGTTTTTATCTATGTCAATCACTTCTGCTCAGCAGGCATTAGCTTCCTCCAATAAGCGGAACCAGAATCGGATAGCTGCTCTCTCTGCTCAGCTTCTTTTCATAAATAGTGACATATTGTCCCCGCAAAATTTTACTTACTGAACAAGGGCACTTAATAGACTTAAGTTTAGCTCTTAGGGTTACAGCAAGATTAGCGATTCATAAGTTAGTTTTAGTTGAGATTTTGGAAACAGCTCCAATGCTCTGAACGGCATAGCTGCATGTAGCGGGGAGAGCGCCTGGTTCGGGGGGCAGATTCTGCATCAGACCTATTTTTCCTCTCAAGCCACTGTGAATCCAGAACCCCAATTTTATTTTGCTATTTCTAGCGGCACACCACACGTCGAGTTATGGGTGTCCTACTGTTGTGGGTGCACTGTCAGCATTTAACTTACTCATATTTTTTTTGTCTCAATAACCCGGTGACAATAGCACCCACAATTTTATTTCTGCATTGCTGGGACACCACCGTCTGACAGTTACGGATATACTGTCCATGTGTTGGTTGATGGTGTCGCAGCATTTATGTTAGTATATTTCTCATCTCAAACCACAGGTGACATAGCACCCTAATTTTATTTCCCGTTGCTAGCGTCCACCCACAGTGAGTTATGGGTGTCCCTGTGTATGTTGGGTGCATCCTCACGCATGTATATTACTCATATTTATAGTCTATAAACTCGGTGTCAATAGGACACCTTTTATTTCATGCTGCCACCAGTGTCATAGGAGGGGTTAGGTGGGGGCCCAGTGTTGTGGGGTGAACTTCTGCATCCATACACAGCTACGATCATTCTCTCACACTACTGAAATCATTCTGTCTATAGAGTTTAATCTATTTGATACTCTGGTTCTCAGCTTTTTGGAAAAGACCACATTACTCCAATTATTCTGTAGATATTTCTTTTTTTTTCTATCGTGATTGTCAGTTGTTCTGAAAAGACCGCAGTTTCTTCTTTAACTTTCGCAGAAATTATTTATATTTGTACTCCTGTTTGTCAGTTGTGCGAAATACCACATTTATTACATAATTCTGTTGATAAAACATAAAATCCAATTTCTTTCGTGAATGTTACAGTTGTCAAAGACCAGTAGTTCGCTTTGATCAATTAGTTAGGAATAAGATCGAATATATTTGTTCTCCTGGTCTGTCAGTTGTTGGAAAAAATACAACATTTATTCATAGTATGGACCATAGTCTTAGAAAAATCTGTAGGAAAAAGTCTATTGATGGGCCTGCCTTTGCATGTTGTAATCTCAGGGCTTGAGAGGAAGACACTGTTGATTTGGTGTTACCGGTTCACATTCCACAGCATCCGCATTTGCAGAGATACTCGATAGAAACAATTCCTGTTTCTACATCTCCTAAGTTGCAATTGGAATATAGAAAGGATTTAAGAACTAACCTGTGTTTTTCTATCTTTGCGTACAGATTTTCAATAAAGAGAGACTGTGGAAAAAAATCTTCTAGACCATTTTTAAATATATACTCTTTCTGAACATGGAGCGTGACTACTGGTGGTAAGCGAGCAAAGAGGGGGATAGAATGTAGAGTCATAGAGGTCACGAGAGAAGGCGTCTCCCTGCTGCGGACAACACGCAAAGCGAGCACAATTGTCAGATAGTTGCAGGACGGTAAGGCCATGTAATTGCTGAGATCGGTTACCTGTGGAATTCACGTAATGAAAGGAGCGTCGCCACAATCGTGTTCATCCAGTGGTTAAACCAACCTGATTCAGCGGTTTTACCTCTCGTCCTTCAGGTCACGGCACAAAAGTCGTCATATCATCGTCGGAATCTGTATCCACACTGAAGACAAGGAATCCAAATGCTCAACCGCATGTAAGAACCACATGTGGATAATACTGTTATGAAGGTTCTTTGATGACCACAATGACGCAGTTGGGGTAGAAGGCATTTCAATAAAATCAAGAGGCCATATAGCGAACTGATTTTGTTTGCTCTGACCACCCTCAAATCATGATTGCCACTCAGAGCATGAAGGTTGCTGGTCAGTCGGCAACAAATCCAAATAGCAGGTTCAAGGCAACATACTTGCAGTGCCTGTGGCATTCTTGTCCTTCAGCTTTTCAGGATGTAGTACTCGTCAGGATTGGAGGACCAGTCACCTGTGACTGATAGATGAATGCTGATGTTGGATAATGAACATTACGACTCAACGGGGTCTTTTCACCCGAGGCCTCATCTGTGGCTGAGGAGGATAGATGATGTGTTTGTCCAGAATTTTTCTATAAGCCGTACAAGGCCAGTCTTGATTGCCTGAGTGAGGAAGGCTACGAGGATATAGAGCTCCTCACACTTCGCCGTCGTCGCACTGGAAGGGCTGGCTGCTATTACAGATTCATCTTGGCTCCCTGAAAAACCATGCATCAGCGTTTGTAGGCCAAGAGCTATGCCATTAAGCAGTATGATAGTGGCGGCTCATGGCGCTGAAAAGCAGTGGTGCGGACCTCGGGGTGTTAAGCCATCGAGAGTGGCGGCAGGTGAAAGACCTCTGCACCATCCTTGCGAGTTTTGAAGAAGCCACCAAAATGGTCAGTGAGGACAATGCCCTTGTCAGGAAAGAACCATTGTGGTGATATTAGTTCTGGAAAAAGTGTTGGACACTCTGAAACAGCAGGTCCCACCAGTGACACAGGAGGAGGCAGACACAGATATGGACACAGAGCATTTCTCTCCATCAAATTAAGAAGGCCCAACAGTTTCCTAACTTTATCGGTCTTCATTAGGCGGTGGTTCGGGGTAAAGGCTGGTGCAAGGCGGCACCTCAGCTCTCGGGGTACATCATCTGAGACAAGTCAAGTCTGTGTTGAAGCTGAGGAGGAGGAAGCGGAGGAGAGGAGGAGGCATGGATGTCCCTGCCTTGGAAAGAGGTTAGCACGGATTAGAGGCGGAGGAGGAAGACGAGGAAGATGTGTTTAGTGCCCCCAGACCCCGAGGCTTGGGAAATGATGACTCCATCTGTCACATCAGTGCTTGGATGCTCCATTTCCTCCAACATTATCCACGCATTAGGCCATCAAAATGAACAGCAGTTACTGGGTGGCCACACTCCTTGATCCCCGATACAAAGCGAAAGTCTGCACTTTCCTTCCACCATCCCAAATTGACAGTAGAATGCAGGAATTTGAGACCGTACACATTGATCAATTGGAAACAGCTGTTGTGTCTGCTTCACGTTCTAATGTAACGGTGGACCAACGTCAGCAAGTTGACAACAGTAGAGTGCCAAGTAACCGTAGCAGCAGCAGAAGGCATTGTGGCAGAAGCCTAATGGGTGACCTCTGGCAATCCTTATTTACCACCTCACCAACGCCTGTAATGCAGGGCACGAATGAGAAACAGAGAGACCGGCTTAAGATCATGATCCATGACTTTCTGCGGCTCAACACCGATTTTTTTGGACATGTCCCGGATCCAATCAACTTCTGGGTATCCAAAAAGGATGAATGACCCGAGCTTGCTCGCCACGCCATAGAGGTGATATCCTGCCCAGCAGCCAGCGTCATCTCTGAGCGGACCTTCAGCACAGCTGGAGGAGTGATAACAGACAATCGTATCCAGCTTTCCACAGAGAATGTGGATCGTTTGACTTTTATCAAGATGAATCAGGCGTGGATTTCTGATGATGTTGTTGCTTCAGTTGCCGAGGTCACCGATTAGTAGCCTGTCTACTTCACATTCCTCTTCCTAAAGAAATGGTCCTCTTGAAAAAAAAAATGTTTAAATGCTCATTTCTTAATGCAAATTGTATTCAGAGTGTCCAAAAGGTCATTTGGCTGGTTTGGCGGTTGTACACGTTTTCTTGAAAAAACCTTATTCCAATTATTCATTTCTTCATGAAAATTTTAAGCAGTGTCAATGGTTTTGGGGTCATGGTGCTGTATAAACAGCTAAAATCTAGATACTATTGTAAAAAATGTTGTTTCTAACAGCCATTTCCTCTTTACAATTTTTACAAGTGTCCGAGAGGTCATTTTTAAAATTTTTGGGGTCCGTGTGCTTTAAGCAAACAGCTATATTCCAGATCCAATTGTAAAAAATGTTGTTTCTAACCGCCATTTCTTCTTTACAATTTTTACAAGTGTCCGAGAGGTCATTTTTAAAATTTTTGGGGTCCGTGTGCTGTAAGCAAACAACTATAATTCAGATCCTATTATAAAAAATGTTGTTTCTAAAAGACATTTCTACTTCACCATTTTTAAAAGTGTCCGAGAGGTCATATGTCAAATTTTTGGGGTCCGTGTGCTGTAAACAAACAGCTATAATCCAGGTCCTATTGTAAAAAATGTGGTTTCTAAAAGGCATTTCTTCTGCACAATGTTTACAAGTATCCGAAAGGTCATAATTTTCCCAGCTTTTGGAGTCAGGTTGCTGTAAAAAAAAACAGCTATAATCCAAGTCCTATTCCCAAAAATGTTTTTTAAAAAAACTCTTTTATTCTGGCTAATTTTATTGAGTGTTGAAAAGGTAATTTTTGCTGCTTTTGGGGTAAAGCAGCTATAAAAGATTACGATATTCAAGGTTCTATTCAAATAAATCTTGTTTCAAATATTAATTTCTTCCTGCTAATTTTACTCTCTGTGTCCATAAGGGCATTTCTGTTGGTTTTAGGGTCAGGTTAATGTGAATGGGGTGCCAGGAGTGCAAATAGGGCAGTACTACGGTCAGTGGTTCACGGACTTTGTCAACATACATTTACAAGAAGGGCGACATTATGCACATTAAGGGTATGGGCACCATAGAAAATGGCATGCTACCTAAATGCTATCATGTCAATACTATCAACTAGAGATGGACGAATTTCTCAAAAATTCGATTAGCTGAATTTTCTGGCAAAAAGTTGCGTTAAATTGCGTTAAAAAACAGCTATTTCCTGGCTGCAGAGAGCCTGTAGGGTGTTGTAGAACATTGTATGCATGCAGTTATATGCCAAGACTCAGTGGTATAATTTCACCATTAATCTTCCTTTATTGCATAAAAAACATCGCCATACTATTTTAGTTTTAGGCTTCTGTTATACAAAAAGTTACTACCGTAACAATAGTAGTGTGTCACAAAACTAGTAGGCATTACCTTAGACAAGCGCTCTGCAAGGCGTCAGATAGATAGGAGTAACTTAGACAACCGGGCCGGACGCCGCAAGTGTGCAATGTTTCAGAGGACACTGCCTCCTTTTTCAAGCATGGGCGTTGAGTGATCCCTCCCTCCTTATATATAACTTGGTAATTAACCCTATAATATTACATCTATTTTAAAAAAAACGTTAAAATTTATTTCTTCATTCAGTCCGTTAGGACTTCTAGAGTCGGGGGGTTAACTATCCAATACGTTTCTTTTCTCAACAATTGTACTCTAACTGCTTCCGATTCATTTTCCTTTATGCCTTCAAGCACACACCACCTGAGATCTGATACATTGTGGCGATACTCAAAATAGTGTCTAGCCACAGAATTCTCATCAAAACTCTTTGAGGTACCCTCTTCTTTTTCTTTTTTGTTTTTGTATGTCCTGATTGCTGACTTATGTTCATTGATACGCAGTCTAATGCTTCTAGTAGTTTGTCCCACATATATTCGACCACAGGGGCACTTCAACATGTAAATAACTGCTTTAGATTCACACGTAAAGAAACCCCTTATGGGAATGCTATGTCCTCTCATTGGATGTCTTATTTCTGCCCCTTTAATGATGGATGAACAATTGGAACAGTTTAAACAGGGAAAAGTTCCCTTTTTTCGTGGATGTAATACATTCTGTCTAGGCTCTTTGATTTTAATATCAGATGACATAAGTGTGTCACCAATTGTACGGCCTTTTTTGAAAAGGAACTTAGGTGTTTGTGCAAACAAATGTCCAATTTTTTCATCATTCTGTAAGATGTTCCAATTTTTCAAAACACATTTTTTAATCAGTTTAACTTTGGTCATATTTAATTTAAAAAAAAACATTCTATTCTCCTGTTTTTTATCAATTTCTTTCTGTTTAAAACAAGTCATCCCTCGGTATCCTCAAAACCTCTTGACCCATTTTTGTGATTTCCCAGTCTCATCATACCCTCTTTCAACAAATTTTTTTGTTTAATTTATTCATAGATGTAGAAATATAAGTCATCTGTTGAGCATATACGTCGGGCCCCCTAACGAATTCACCTTGGGAATGCCCTTAAAGGTCTGGGGGGCATGAAAACTGTTTTATGAAGAACTTTGTTACGTTCTACTTTTTTTGTAACAGCTGAGTTGTGAAACCATAGTGATTCTTATGTACTTCCACATCAAGGTATTGTATGCATTGCGCACTCTTTCCATCGTGAACTGGATGAGAGGTACCCGTGAATTCAAAAATTCCAAAAACTTATCAAGCTGGCTTCTGTGCCGCCCACATCAGCATTACACGTCCACGTATCTCATCCACTTCACGATGTACTCTGAGAAACCCAGTTGCATACACGTATTGATTTTCAAAACCTATCATGTACAGGTTAGCCACACTAGGTGGCTGTCGGTGACCCCATTGATACTCCCTGCTGTTGCAAGTATAGTTGGGATCCAAATCTAAAAAAATTCTTTGTAAGAATTATTTCCAATATAGCCATAAGAAAACCAATGAATGAGTTACTTAGTGTCGGATCTTCCTGTAATGCCTCGCGGATGGCTTCCATGCCCTCTTTAACTGGGATGTTTGTATAAAGAGATTTAATGTCTAAAGTAACCAAAAAGGTCACCTGTATAGCATCTATTGTATCAAGTGTTCTGAGAAATTGACCTGTGTCTTTGAGACAATGTGGATACCGATCAATCTGTTTTTTTTTAGAAAACTGTCCACAAAAATCGCAATGGGTTCCATAATGGATTAATCCGGAGATTTATTGGCCTTCCCGGAGGGGCTGTTAAAGATTTGTGTATTTTGGGGACAAGGTATAAAATGGGTATGCGGGGTGATTCCTTAATGAACATCTTTTTTATTTGCTCTGAGATGACGTTAAGCTGAACTGCTTCTTCTAAGGTATTGTGTATAAGATGTTGTATTTCCCTAGTAGGATCCCTGTCTAAGGGAAGATATACATTACTATTCCATTAGTTGTAAATTACCCTCATCTATATACTCTTGCGATTCATCAAAACCGTTGCCCCCCTTTGTCTGCTTTTTTAAAAATAACTTTTTTCATCTTGTTGTAATTCTTTTAAAGCTACCTTTTCCTTCTTTGTTAGTTTTGTCATGTCTATGTGCCCCTGGTTTCTTTTGCTAGTGACCATCCTGTGAGTACTTCTTTCCTAACTGTTTGTTCAAATACTTCTAGTGCATTGCATCTAATATCTGGATCAAAATCACTTTTGCCCCTTAATTTTCTGGGAATGATGGTTTTGATACATGCTGTGTTTTAGTATGACACGCAGATGACAGCCGCTGCTATTAGAATCGCTTCACACTTCCCTTCTCTGGGCAGTTACAGGGGCAAAACTGACCAAGTAACTGAAGTGGGAACACAGCCTGACAAGGTAATGTCAGCCCCAGCTGGAAAGAACTGAGCTTAGGGCCAAGATCCTACTATAGCGTCAAATGCGCACTCCTTTTATATCATATGATTCAATAGATTATGACATAACCGTTTCTGATACATGTAGAGCCCCCTCCCCCCCCAAAAGAGTGGAATGGGTGTCGGCAGTAATTTTGCGTTGACGTCACTAATCCTGTTGCCCTTACTTTCATCCGTCAGTGTCCACTTTCGGTCAATAATCCATCAGCATTGCTAAAGCCAAAAACAAACAGGAGTTGATCCAAAACAGAGATGACAGGTAAATGGGATATTTGCATGTCTTCTGTGTTCAGTATCCATTCCTGCTTTTGGCTACATAATCATCAGACAATCCTGATCCTGATTGTGAGAGTGGCACAATGGCAGGTTGGGAAGGTGGCAGCAACATCAGTAGGCCACAGAGTGGCACATTCACTCAGTATGGAGATGGCAGAAACATCAGCAGGTCACAGAGTGGCACAATCACAAAGTGTGGAGGTGGCAGCAATATCAGTAGGCAACAGAGTGGCACAATGACAGGTTGAGAAGGTGGCAGCAACATCACTAGCCCACAGAGTGGCACAATCACACAGTATGGAGGTGGCAGCAACATCAGTAGGCCACAGAGTGGCACAATGACAGAGTGTGGAGGTGGCAGCAACATCACTAGCCCAAAGAGTGGCACATGACAGGTTGAGAAGGTGGAATCAACATCAGTAGGCCACAGAGTGGCATAATCACACAGTATGGAGGTGACAGCAACATCAGTAGGCCACACAGTAGCACAATGACAGGTTGAGAAGGTGGTAGCAACATCACTAGCCCACAGAGTGGCATAATGACAGAGTGTGGAGGTGGCAGCAACATCACTAGCCCACAGAGTGGCAAGTGACAGGTTGAGAAGGTGGCAGCAACAGCAGTAGGCCACAGAGTGGCACAATCACACAGTCTAGGGGTGGCAGCAACATCAGTAGGCCACAAGGTGGCACAATGACAGGTTGAGTAGGTGGCAGCAATATCACTAGCCCACAGAGTGGCACAGTGACAGATTGAGAAGGTGGCAGCAACATCAGTAGGCCACAGAGTGGCACAACCACACAGTATGGAGGTGGCAGCAACATGAGTAGGCCACAGATTGGCACAATGACACAGTGTGGAGGTGGGTGGCGATACCAGTCCCTGGTAAAGATGGTGGGTAGCAGATGGAGCAGCTAGCAGCAGATGTGTGGCATCAGGCGGGTGGCAGCATCAGAATAGTAGTTGAGGCAGGAAGTTTGAATCCAGACTCATTTCTCAAAGTTTTGGTGAGGCGTCATGGCTGATCTAATCTGATGCATAAGGCATTGGTGTATAGAAATCCGCGCCTGATTCATCTTGACAAAGGTGAGTCTCTCCACATTTCGGGTGGACAAGAAAGTTCTTCTTAGGGAAACTATGGCCGCAGTGGCCGCAGTGAACACCCACTCTGATGCCACACTACTGGCCGGGCAGGACAGCTTCTCCAGTGCAAACTCCACATCCAGTTTGGCTGCCCAGTAGTCCAGCAGATCTTCTACCTGGGTAGGCAGAGTGCTGTCCAAGTAGGCCACAACCTGCTGGTTCAAGGTCTGTTCCAGGTCCTGCTGCTGCTGAGTACTCTCCTCACTAGGCGGGTGAAGGAAGCTGCTCACCAAAAGACTCCAGACTTAGGCTGCTGCTGATGGAGCTGGTACTGCACCTAACCCCCCACTTCCCCACAGCAGCCATGGCAGTGGTACGTGAGGGATGAGTAACCCCTGGTTAGACCTGCCAGAGGATGGACTATGGCGCACATAGGCAGCGACCAACTGACTACATAGGATTTCTCTATAGTACGTGAGTTTCTCCTCCCTCTCAACAGGTGGAAAAAAGGCTCCCATTTTGGACCAGAAGAGGGTGGAGAGCCAGAAGTCATCCCTCTGCTGGATGGTAAATATTCGGCTGTCACTAGCCAGGCAAATCAACATGCTGCGGGCCATCTGCACAAGTGACTCTGAGGGACTCCCTGCCTCCATCTCTACTGTATACTGTCACGGTGTGTCTGGGTCATCTGCCTCGTCTTCCTCATCTCCCACTACCTCCTCCGGCTGCTCCTGCTCCACCTTTCCTGTCAGCTGAGTAGAAAACCCACTAATTTCGCCAGTCCCTGCTTGTGCTCCAATGTCCTTCTCCTCCTCCAGTTCAGCCACCACCGGACTCATGTGGCCATGAGATGTAGTCACCAAATCTCCAGTCCCCTGACCAGACATATTTTGCAGCATCTGTTCCAGGATATGAAGCAGTGGAATGACGTTATTCATCCCGAAGTCCTAGCAACTGACAAATAAGGTGGCCTCCTCAAAGAGCCTGAGCAAACGGCAGGTGTCACGCATGAGCTGCCACTACCTGACATCAAAATTACAAAGGATAGTACTCCTGTCTGATTGGATCATCAAAAAATCGTTAATGGCCTTTCTCTGTTCATAGAGTCGGTCCAACATATAGAGGCTGTAATTCCGATGGGTGGAAACATCGCATATCAGCCTATGTTGGGGAGGCCATTCTGCCGCTGCAGCTCAAGGAGGGTGTGCTTGGCTTTGTAGGAATGGTTGAAGTGCATGCACAATTTCCTGGCCATATTTAGAATGTCTTGCAGATGGGTGGAAGACTTCAGGAACCTTTTGACAACCAGATTGAACACGTGCACCATGCAGGGAGCATGGGTCATCCCTCCTGGGTTCAGCGCGGACACCATGTTCCTTCCATTGTCTGTCACCATGGTTCCGATTTGCAGTTGTCGCGGAGAAAGCCACACATTGATTTCGTGTTGACTGATGTGGAGCAGTTCCTCCCCTGGCAAGCCAGGTGTAGAGCTGTGTGACACCGCTGTGCCCTGCACATGTGGTATGATGCAGCAGCACTTAGACTTGTGGAGGCTGAGGTGGTGGTGGAGGAGGAAGTGGACATTGGCGCAGGAACAGCAGTTTCACAACATGGGGAAAAAAGCAGCATCTCCTGTCCAAGTTGCTGGTGTGGCTGGCCAGGAAGCACATTCACCCAGTGGGCTGTAAAGGACATGTACTGTCCCTGACCGTAGTTAGAGCTCCATATGTCCGTGCTGCCGTGCACC
Organism: Phyllomedusa bahiana; assembly: GCA_025379985.1. NCBI lineage: Eukaryota > Metazoa > Chordata > Amphibia > Anura > Hylidae > Phyllomedusa > Phyllomedusa bahiana. The sequence goes on from JAODAL010004875.1 coordinate 72,336, forward strand.
TTGGAAGACACCGATAGGCTCAAAGACTGGCCCACCTTCTGTTCAACATATTTGTGCAGGGCTGGTACTGCCTTTTTCGAAAAGAAATTACGGCTTGGGACTCTCCACCTTGGCTCAGCACAAGCCATTAGTTCTCTGAACGGTGCAGAGTCCGCTACTTGAAAAGGAAGGGACTGCAGTACCAACAACTTGGACAGGAGCACGGTCAGCTTCTGCACCTTAGGATGGTTGCTGTCTCTTTGCAATCGCCTCGGTGAACGACTTCTGGAGCCATGAGTGGCAAGGAGCAGGAGCATAAGATCTGGTAGATTATGGGAAAGACAAACAGCTCCCTTCGACAGAGGTGGTGGAGCCTTGACTGACTGAATTGGCGTGCATGTCACTGGGTGATGGGTTACTGTGGCAGGATAGATCACCACATCTGAGACACGTTTCTCCCAGGCCACTGGATGGTTATGCTACATGTGTTGACGCAGGGCCGTGGTGACAACTGCGCCGCTGCCTGACGCGCAAGCTGACACCCTCTTCTCCCGACGATGATGATGAAGCCCTTACTTCACCCGACTCCCAATTTCGATCGGCTACATCGTCATCGTTATGTGTTTGCCCGTCACTGCTATCCTCCTCAACGATCTCAGTATGCAGAGCCTGACTGCTTGCATCAAAATCTCCCATGCCACTCTTCACATCAATACTTTCCCACCTACTGCAAGAAGCAGCGGATGTCTGCCTCACCTCTTCGCTGCCAAGTACCTGCTGACTGTCCTCAAAGAGTTCGTCCTCACTGTATAGTGGCGCTGAGCCCAGACCACATGGTAGTTCTCTAGCTGAGGGAACCGAACGGGACAGAGGCGGGTTGAGGACAGGTGACGGCCACTGACCTGTTCCCGGGGCCATGCCAACTAAGGGTTGTGTCTGACGAACCCATTGACTCTTGGCTGGGGTTGTCAGATGTCATCAGGGAAGAAGTTGATGACCTAGTCAACCAATCAAGAACCCTTGGGTTGCTGAACAACGCACGGCTGCTAGATGACACCGGCAGTTCTGGCCTCACCGAGCCACCACTGCTGCAACATCCCCTTACTGTGCTGCGAACTGTGCCTGCTACAGGAACCTTTTTTGCCACTGCCACTCGCATGTGAAGGGCCTGGCACCTCTCTGTCTGACAAACTGTTTGATCAAAAATTTACAGACTCTGTTTAATGAAGATGTCTGTATATGATAAACACACACCCTGTATTTTATTCCAAATTAAACCACAATCAAGAGGTTAAATTAAGCCTTGGGTATGAAATTCCTACAGAAGAACCAGATGTAATTTAGGCGTATATGGGACCAAAAAAAACAGACACCCTGTATTTTAATCCAAATTAACCCACAATCGAGAGGTTAAATTAAGTCTTGGGTATGAAATACCTACAGAACAACCAGATGTAATTTAGGCGTATATGGGACAAAAAAAATACAGAAACCCTGTATTTTAGTCCAAATTAACCCACAATCAAAAGGTTAAATTAAACCTTGGGTATGAAATACCCTACAGAACAACCAGATGTAATTTAGGCGTATATGGGGCAGAAGTACACCCACCCTGGACTTTAGGAAGAATACCCCACAAACTAAAACAAAATAATAACGCTGGTTGAGTAACAATTGTGTATATGACACATACTTGTAAAGGTCTTTCACTCCAGTAGCTGAAAAAAAAAGTTTCTTTGCTAAAGAGTGCAATATAGTACAGCACTAGCAGCAGCAGCCAGATGCTTATTGACAGGTCACAATGAGAAGTGCGAGAATGTAACCTGGCATCCGTATTTATAGGGCTGTGACGTCACAGACGCCTGCTGGTTGCTGATTGGTTTCATGTCTGCACATGTCATTGAGGGTGTTCCTGTCTTCCTCCCAGAGTTCTCTGCCCCATGTCACGCCATGTGCTCGCGGCCATTTTATTAAAAAAAAGATGCGAAGTACCATGAACTTTGACTTCGTGCAGAACTGAAGTTTTCCTGAAATTCTAAACGAATTCCACTTCGTTAGAATGGATTCACCCATCTCTACTATCAACAAACAATGTCTTAAAAACCATAGTCAAAAGAGGGTGCAATACTTATCGCATAATAGCGTAGTTCATCTTTTTTAAATGTTCCAACACGTTAGAAGAGGGATAACTGAAGGCTGAGAGATGTTTTTCGAAGACTAAGCTTCTTTTTTAAGCATGCGCAGTAAGGTGAGTATATTCCTTAAATTCTCTTCTATTAAACAGACAAACATGTTAATAAAAACACTTTAAATTCAAACTTTTCATTTAACCCTTTCAGGCTTAAGGTATCTAAGGTCATTATCCAAAATATTTCTCTCTTTATCAAATAATTGCTATTAGAAGTATTTGTTTGTGGTTTAACCTTTTCTAGCACGCACCACTTCAGTTCTGATACACTATGCTGGGCTTCAAAAAAGTGCCGAGCTACCGTATTTTCCTCAAATCTACCTTTTCCAGGTTTTTGTAAATCCATTGCACCCTCCTGTTTTTCTCCCATTTTTTCTCATTTTTGTTTAAAAAGTCTGATGGCTGATCTATGCTCATTCAATCGTACTATAATTTGTCTACTTGTCTGACCAACATATGGTTTCCGCACAGACATTTCAATAAATATATCACTGAACTACTATTGCAAGTATGGTATCCCTTTATCTCAACCGGAAAACCCTGTGTCGAATCGTTAATATTAGGGTCCTTAATGATGCTACTACAGTTTTGTCAATTTAAACATGAGAATGTACCTCTTTTTTCTGTTTGTGATGTCATTTGTCTTGGTTGATTTTCTTTCTTTAAATCTGTCCTAATGTTCGAACTTTAATATACAACGGTTGTTCTCTGAACAAATTACCATATTGGGGATTGTATTTCATTATATCCCAATATTTGTTAATGACTTTTCATTGACAAATATTGGGATAAAAAAGCTGACAAGGGAGGTGCCACAGTGATTATGAATAGAACTCAATATTTAGAGGAAGCAGCCAAACACCTTAATGATTCCACAGTTTATTGTATGTTGGATAAGGATTCCACTAAGGAGTTCAATAGGACCATTGAATTAGTGATACAAGAAGCTTATGAACAGGGAATTATCTCGGAATATCAAAAGAAAGCTTTAGCCCAATGTTTCCCCCTAGGGTACCAGTTTTAAAACTTGGGTCCCAAAAGGGGCATACGTCCATACAGTCCCCCCCGGGGCCCGTTTTAATGTGTCGGGAATTTAATTTCCATTTTTGAACCAAATTTGCAAATTACGTTGATACTTTTTACAAAAAATGGTTATAAGAGATTCACAAAACCCTTTTAAGATTTTGGGAAACACTTTTTAGTAATTTTTCAAATTTTGGGAAATGTCCGATGTTAAATTCCTTTGTACATTAGACATTAAATCACTATTTACCAACATACCAATCATAGATGGAATGATGGCAGTGAGAGAGACTCTTTGTGAAGACCCTACGCTTAGCAATCGACAAATTACCTTCATTCTGTCTCTTTTGGAAATAATATTAAAGAAAAATTATTTCCGTTTTGGTGATACTTTTTTCTTACCACTACAGGGTTCCCAATGGGGCCCCCTTATAGGTTTTCATTTTTCAAAAACTTATTTATGCCCTTTTTAAAGAAAAAAAAATTTTTTCTACGTTCAAAATTTTTCTCAGAAATATTCGAGCAGGACCCCCGGCCAAAAACAAAAAAAAAAAAAAAAAAAAGTAACCAAAGGCAAACAAAAAAATTGGAGCTACCTACGCGTTTCGGGCTACCTGTGTGAAAACCCTTTTTTTTCACCCCCTGTCCCAAAGAGTGTTTTTGTCTCACATTAAATTTAAATTACGTCCTTTTGCATGCTTTATTCGTCAAAATTATTTTTGCTTCCCGGGGCCTTTTTGGCTGCCCTTTGGTGGGGTTTAAAGGGGTTTCCCGGGGCAGCCCCCAAACTGAGGACGTCCCTTTAAAAAGAAAGACCTGCAACTTACCATAAAAACCCACGGGTGGGCTCCATTTTGGGTTTTTGTTACCTTTTGGGCTTATTTTTTTTTTTTTTTTGTTTTTTGGCCCCTTGTTATCATACGACCCGCAAAAAAGTGGATCCCCTTTCCCAAAAAGGGACTTTTTGCATATATAATTTTTGGGCCCGGTTTTTTCCACTAACGACATTTTTTTTGGGGTCACCTGGTAAAAGAGGGGCCCGGCTAAGCCTGCCGGGTTTTTATAAAAGAGACATACTTTTTTTTCAAAAAAACCATCTAAGTTTTTGGTCCCTTTCAAAAACTATAACCCAAAAAATTTGGATAGAAAAGTAAAAGCGGGGCGCAATTTTTTGGAGTTTTTTCCAGAAATTAAAAACTAGGGAAAAGATGACTTTTTTTTAAAAAATGTGCAAAAAATTTTGGAAAAAAAAAGCTGCAAGAAGTAAAAACTAAGGGGGGAATCGAAACCCCTCTAAACAAAATAAAATTGAAAAAAGTATTATCCCCGGGGAAACTGAAATAAAAAAAAACCCCCCCACCTATAATTATTCAGAAGAATTCATGACTAAAATAAAAACCATATTTAAACCAGATTGCTCTCTGAAAAAAAATGCGTTTGATATAAAATTTTTTAAAACCATTTTAAACTCAGTAAATTTTAGATTCAAAAATTTTGGAAAACTAAAACAAAACTTAAACTTTTTGAACATGAAGTGCAAAAATTAAAGATTACAAGAACTATTAAACAAAATATTTTAAAAAAGGAGGCCACTATCATGGAAAAAAAGAAAAATAAGTACAAAAGGGATTAAAGAAGATTAAAAATTAAAAAAGAAATACACGTGGGAACATGAGAGAGGAAGGGAAGCCCCTAGACCCAAATTGCCTCCAAAAAATAGAAGGCAATAAAGTTTCCCAAAAAAAAATTTGGCTTCTCAAAAAAAAATTTTACAAAAAACAGCTACATCAGATTCTGATAATTTCATGCCGGGAAAGATTACAAACAAAAGCATTTGACAAACAAAATAAAAACAAGCAAAAGGGAGCGCCCAAAAAACGAGCGGGGAAAAAAAGACATCACCAAAAAAAAAACCGCAAGAAAAACGGGTGAAAAAAAATAGGTGAAAAATCCCTAAAAGAAAAAGCCCCCGTGTTAATCATACTTACTCCTCCATACAACAGCAGCCCAAATTTTAGGTTCGGGGAGAAGGGGACTTAATTTCACCCCAACAAGGGGGGTTTTAAGCTATTTTGAACTAGCGGGATTTTTAACAAATTTGTGCGTCTGTAAAAAAAAAAGGGGAACACTTTCACCAGCCCAACATAACAAGGAAAAACACTACGGGAACTAAAACAAGATCACTTGACCGGGAAAATAGAAAATTTTAAAAAATTCAGCTTTGAAATTTTTAAAAGAAAAACAACCCTCATGCCCCTACGGGAAATTTAAACAAAAAAAAAAGTGGCATAGGGAAATAAAAAAAACCGAAAAATAAACCCCCAAAAATCTTTGTCTAATCCTACAAATTACCCCCCATAAAAACAAGGGTAAAGGCCAGGGCTTTTTCCCAAAAAATGAAAGGGAAAGGGGATGTTGGGTTTAAAATCTTTAAAGGGAAAAAGGGGAAAACCCTCTAAAATGAAAAAACAGCGGAGAAAACCTAACCAAAAATCAATATATTGAAATTGGGCACAACTAAAAAAAAAGGGGAAAACCTTATTAAAAAAAAAAGCTGAAAGGGGGGTTTGTACATGGTTTTTAGATCGGGTTTTTAAACGTTTAAACAAAAAAAGGAGATACTCACTATACAGAAATATATCGTAAATTAGGAAATTTACCCCACAAAAAGATTTCCAAAATAGATTCCCCAAAATTTAAAGGAAGAAGGTAAACACCTGGGTGAAATTTAACCCCAAAGAAAAAAAAGAAAATTTTTGGAGTTTACAAACCCCCCTTTTTTAACCCGTTCTTTACGGATACCTAAGGAACATAAAAATTTTGTTTTCCCTCCTAAAATTTATGCCCTATCATATCGGGTAACCAGAGTTTAAAAAATTAAAAGACTAAGTACTTGGCTTGACCAATATCTTAAACCCTTTTTGGTTTCCAAAATTATGCCCGGGGTTACTTGAAGGATAGTACGGGGGTTTAAATCAAGTCTTAAAAAACATACCTGGACTAAAAACCATATTTTGGTTATTTTATGGGATGTCAAAATTGTATTCCAACTTTTTCCCCAAACATTATAAACCAGCTATACAGTTCCACTTACTTTAAAAAAATAGTTAATTTTCAAAGAACTCCAATTATTAAATTTTAGAACAGAAAGATTTCTTATTTGGGGTAGCAACAAATTTCTCTTTCGTTTAAAGGGGATTATTCCCTTTAAATTTGACGGGGACCCCCAAGGGGAAGGCCAAATTTTTTTTACCTTCGATAGCGGAATCTTTACATTCCTGGGGGGAAAAACAATATTTTTTAAAATTTGGGGCCCCAACCCTTTTTTTCCCCCCGGGATGGCTCTGGTATGGGCGTTTACATAGAGACCTGCTCATTTTTGGGGGTGGGGAGGGTGGCTTCCATACCAAGTTCACCCAAAAAAGCTAACCAAAATTCCCTTAATCAAAAATTTAAATGTCTGAAATTCAACCCAAAATCAACCTTTATTTAGAAAACCTCCAAATAGGAATTAGAAACCCAACTTTTTTCACTAAAATTTTTTTAGAAAGCCCCTAAAGGTGGAACACTGTTTTTAAGGGGCTTACAGTAGTCATGCTCATAGCACAGTAAACCCCTCAAAAACCGTATGGGGAATATTTTAAAGAGCATGCCGAGCATGAAACTAGGGAAAAGTGATTTACATAAGGGGGGGATATTTTTGGAAAAAAACCGCTTGAAGAAAAGGGGGATAAAGCTTTTAAAAACAAATCAATCAAGCAAAAAAAAAAAAGGGGTAGGAAAAACAAAAATTTTTTTTTGTTAACGGGGGGAAAAGACAAACGAATCAAATAAAATGGAAAAAAAAATTTAAAAAGAAACCCTCCCCACCATATAGCCCAGATTTTTTGAAAAATTAAGATGTTTTTAAAAAAAAACACCACATCTTACGTCGGGAACCCACAGTTGGCACTTTTTTAGACCAGGGGTTTTGCTTGCATCCCTAAAAGAAATAGAACTATAGGAGATGAGGTTTCAAGAATGAATACAGATCACCACGAAAACAACAAACATGGTTAAAAAAACCCAAAGGGTTTTTTTTTTTCCCCGCTGGGGAAAAATTTTCAAAATGTGCCCAATTTTTAACTAAAAAAAACTGATACTTTTGATGAACCTTAAAAACAAGAAGCTACAAAAAATTTTTGATTTAAATTAAAAAGTAACAGCCATCATTTAGTAATGGGCCCTTTATTGAACAGAATTTTAGCAAAAAATTAAAATAGGGAACACATCAGAAAATTGAAAGATTTTATTTTTGAACACCGGCTTTAAAAAAAAATAATTCCCCCTAACCAATCAAGGTGCAGTTAAGGGAAATTTTTTTGGGAAACCATTCAGGGGAAACCAAAAGAAAGCCACCCTATTAGCAGGGTAGAAAAGGTAAAACCCCCCAAAGAGGGGCGGGGGGGGGGGGGGGGAATTTTTGGGGGGGAAAAACGGGGGTTCCGGGGGGGGGGGTTGGGGGGGAGGGGGGGGAATTATTTTGGGGGGTTTTTCCTTTTTTGGGGGGGGTTTTTTTTTCCGGAGGGGCTAAACTTTTTTTCGGGGGGGAATTTTTTTCCCTCCCTTTTTAATTTTTTATTGAAGTTAAGGGATTAATAAATGACCAGGGGGTCCAATTTTATTTTTAATTGGGTTCAAAATGGGGGGGTTTTTAGCAAAGTATGTATGTCCATATTTTTTTAATATTATAATTTTACACCTTTTTGTTTTTTAATATACACAAAATTTTTCCGCAAAAGTTTTTTGGGGGAATTTTAGTTTAGGGGAGAATAGGGCAACCGCCCATTTCCCTCCGCCCCCACCTTTTTAAAATTAAAAAGGGTAAAAAAACAGATAAAAAAAAGGTAAAATGTGGTTTTTGTTTTTTAAATTTTGGCCGTGAACAAGGGGAAAAGCCGCACCCCCCGAAACGCGTAGGGAACCCTGTTGGGAGCCTTTTTTTTTACCCCCTGTACCCCTGAGGCTTTTTGGGCTCACATTAAAATTTTTACGTCCTTTTGCATAGGGTGGATTCGTGCAAAAAAATTTTTGGGTTGCTTTGCATATTCGAGCTTTTGGGATAGATACGGCGATTACGTTGGGTTTATTTTCTGGCCAGGTGCAGAAATTTTCCCAAATTTGGGGGAATTTTATGACGAATATTAATTAAATTAAAACAGGTCTAATAGAATTTTTGATTACTAGAGCTGAACAGTCTATCCATTATTTGGATGTAAATATGACAAAACAAGACAATGAGTTGAAAACAACTGTTTGGCAAAAAATACAGATAGAAACAATGTTCTTCATCGCAACAGCTTTCATGCCCCTCAAATATTTCGGGCTATCCCTAAAGGAGTATATATTCGTGCACAACAAACTTGAAAAACATGGATATGATAGAAATGTATTGTTAAAAATGGGAAAAGAAGTGTTACAGAGAGATAGACAGGAATTGTTAATTCCCCGAGAAAAAGAAAGGGAAAAAAGGGAAAGACGAATATATGAAAACCACTATGATAAACATGCCTCCATATGGGAAAAATTTATTTAAAAAAATATTTGGGGTATAAAGAGAAATACAAACCCCAAAATTTTGGAAAAAATTTTTCAGAGAACAACCCTTTTATTTTTAAAGTTCGGGAAAATTAGGAACCCGATTTTAAAAGAAAAGAAAATCAACCAAGACCCAAATTTACATCACAAACAGAAAAAAAGAGGTTTCATTCTCATGTTTAAATTGACAAAAATTGTAAGCATCATTAAGGACCCAATTTTTAACAATTTTGACACAGGGGTTTTTTCCGGGTTTTTAGATAAAGGGATACCATACCTTTCAAAAGAATTTTAGTGATATATTTTTTTAAATGCCCGTCGGAAACCATATGTTTTGGTTTAAAAAGTAGACCCAAATTAAAAGTACGAAAATTTAAAAGGGGCATTTGAAAAGCCATCAACTTTTTAAACCAAAAAAAGAAAAAAAAAATGGAGAAAAAAAAAGGAGGGGGGCAATGGATTTAAAAAAACCGGGAAAAGGGAGGTTTGGGGAAAATAAAGGTTTGCTCGCACTTTTTTTTAAGCCAAAGGGGAAAAAAAGGGTTTGGGGGGATCAGAACGGGGTGGTGCGTCTAAAAAAGGTTAAAAACCCCAAACAAATTTCTTCCAATAGCAATTATTTGTTTAAAGAGAGAAAATTTTGGAAAAAAGACCTTAAATTTCCTTAAGCCCCAAAAGGGTTTTCTTTATAAAACCCCAGGGATAAGGGCCCACCCGAGTATAAGCCCCCGGCACCTCCTTTTTCCCCAAAAATCGGGAAAGCTTATTTAAATCGAGTATAAGCCAGGGGGTTGGGAAAAAGCAGCGGGTACTGGTGAATTTTTTTAAAAAAAAAAATTAAAATTTCCAATTAAAAAAAAAACATAGGCAGTTTAATTTTCCCCCATAGGCAAAGGGATAGGGGTGGTATAAGGGGAGTTAAAATTTTCCCCCCCTAGGGCAGTATTTAATGTCCCCCCCTAGGGAGTTTTTAGGCATGTATAGGCAAATTTTTTGTTCCCCCCTAGGGGTGGTAAGGGACTATAAATTTTTCCCCCCAGGCAGGCTATAGGCAGGGATAGGGCCCCCAAACAGGAATTTTTTCAGGGGATAAGGGGATTTCTAGGAAGGGATAATGGGCCCCCCCAAAAGGCTAAAGGGAGGGATAAAAAAACCCTTAGGCAAGCTATAGGCAGTAAATACAGTATAGGGAGGGTAAAGGCAGTACTAGGCAGGTATAGCCCGGGTAAAAGGCAAAAACAAGGGGAGGGATAAGGCAGGGAAAAAGGCAGGTAAAAGGGGAGGCTTTAAAGCAGAAAAGGGAGGTAAAAAGGGAGGGGAAAAGGCCCGGGATAGGCAAGGGTTTTAAAAACAGGGATAGGCGGGTAAAAAAGGGAGTACATGCAAAAGGGATTTTTGCAGGCTTAGGGAGTACTAAGGGAGGAAAACCCGGGTAAAAGGGAGGTATAAAGGGATCAAAAAAGGGAGAATAGGCAGGTTTTTAGGCGGGTATAGGCAGGTATAGGCAGGCTAAAGGCAGTACTATCAAATATGGGAAAGGCAAAAGGGCAGTACTGGGCAGGAAAGGGCAGGGATAGGCGGGGTTATGGGGCAGGCTATAGGCATACTAGCGGGGTTATAGGCGGGTTTAATGGGGCAGGCAATGGGAAATTTACTGGGAAAGTACATGCGACCCGGGGGAAAGTGCATGTAGGTGAAGAGATCGCTAAACAGCGAAAGGGGTCCCCAGTGCCTGGACGCTGTCAGCTGACTCGGTTTCAGTTATATGCCCTCCCTGAGGATCGCTATAACTGAAGTGTCCCTGCGGCACCCCAGCCATCGAGTGCCCAAAACGCCGACAGTGACTCAGTATAAGCCAAGGGTTTGGGATTTTTTTAGCACAATTTTTTGGGGGTGAAAAACCCCCTTTTTTTTAATCGAGTATATACGGGAAAAAGAAAAGCTAGAAAGAAAGTTTTTTTTAAAAACAAATTTTTTTCTGTTTTTTTAGGGAAAGTATTTAAAAGGAAATATAAAACCCCCTACCTTTCTCATGCTTTAAAAAGAAGCTTAAGTCTTCCCAAACATTGGGACAGGGTGGGGGATGGGTCTGACATCCCCGCTATCCCTCTTCTAATGTTTGGGCCATTTAAAAAAGAAAGAACCCAAAAGCAATAAGTATAGTACCTTCTATTGACTTTGTATTTTAAGACATTGTTTGTTGATTGTATATCGTATATATGATTAAAAAATTGTGCTATATAAGTTTGGTCATTGCTGAAAACTGAAGACACGGAGGAATGGGAAAACCACGTACGCCCAAAAAGGTGCAATTTCTAAAGTTTAAAAAAACGCTAATTTTGTAAATTTAAAGGATTGGTTAGATATAATTCAGGCAATACCCCAGGATCTACAAGGAAAACAGAAATCTTTTTGGTTAATTGTGAACAATAAACAGGGAAAAACCCCTTAGGCAAGTTTTCAATTTGTGGGGACACTTTTTGCACAAAAAGAAAGAGAAAATTTTCCCCTCCCCTTTCAATAGAACAAAAAAAGAAATCCGGAAAAAGGGGCCCCCTGGGGGGAACTGGGGCAAAACCCAGCTTTCCAATAAAGCTCACTTCGCCCCGCACTCCGGAAAAACCTTAACTCCTTGAGCCCATTCACCGAGTTTATTGACAACTCCTTTGAAAAAATATTACATGTTGTTAGGCAAAAGGGATTAATGGGGTACCTCGCGTTTCAAATTTCATATGGGGGAAGGCTCCGTTAGGCAGAAATTTCTAAAAGCGCTACGCAGGTCTTGACTGTCTTCTGAGAAAGGCTCGAGGTCTTAGCTCAACTTCCGGTTTTGCACTTGCTTCGTCCCAACTGTTAGTGTTGCTGCTCATCGGACCCCCCTGTCCATCTCCACTGATATGTCACGGTGCTTGGGGGGTCATCTGCCTGTCTTCCTCATCTCCACTACCCCCTCCAGCTCTCCTGTCCTCCCTTTTGTCCCCGGGGTAGAAAATCCACCCCATTTCACAGAAAGCTTCTGCTCCAATGTCCTCCTCCTCCCCCTCCATTTTAGTCCCGACCAGACTCAGTGGTGGGATGATCGCCACGTCTCCAGTCCCTTCCCGGAATTTTCAGATCTGTTCCAGACATAACAGTGGAATTCATTAATTTATCCCCAAATCCTGGGACTGACAAATAATGTGGCCTCCTCGAATGGCCTCAACAAAAAAGGGAGGTGTCAGCATAGTGCCACTGGCTGACATCAAATTACACAAGGGGAGTACTCCCGTCCCTTGGATCATCAAAAAAAATCGTTAAGACCTTTCCTTTTCATCAGTCGGTCCAAATGTCAGGCTGGGGAATTCCAACGGGGAAAACATCGATATCAAGTGTGTTGGGGGAGGCCGTTCTGGGCCCCTGCAATCGAGGGGGGTGTTCGGCTTTTGGAATGGATAAGTGCATGCCAGTTTCCCTGGGCCATTTCAGAATTTTGAGACCGGTGGAAGCTTCAGGGAAATTTTTCAAACCAGTTGAACACTGGGGCCCTGAGGGCGCATGGGCCATCCCTCCCCCGTGCAGGCGGGCCCCAGTTCCTCCCTTGTCCGTCACCAGGTTCCCATTTTTTTTTTTGCATGACGCGGGGGTTCCTCCCCCGTGGGCTTCGTTCCCGAGGGCCCGGGTAGAAAAGCGTGACACCGCTTGCCCTACTCATGTGGTATTAGGAGCAGTACTTGTGGAGGTGAATGGTGGTGGTAGTGGAGGAGGAGGAGGCGGGCTTGGGGCAGGAGCCGCAGTTTGACAGCGTGGGGAGAAAGCGCCGTTCCTGTCCAAGCTGGGGTGTGCCTGGGCGGAAGCACATTCCCCCACTGGGCCGAAAGGACATGCGGCCCCTGCCCGATTTAAGCCCCAAAAAGTCCGTGCTGCCCGTGCCCCTTTGAAAAAACCCGTAAGTAAAGGGACTGGCCCACCTTCTTTCTACATATTTATAAGTGGGTACGTCTTTTTGGAAAAGAAATTACGGCTTGGAATCTCCATCTCGGCTGGGCACAAGCCATTATTTTTCTCTGAAGGGTGCAATCCCCCTTTTGGAAAAGGGGAGGGCCCGCAACAAAAAACCTTGAAAGGGCGTACGGTCAGCTTCGCCCCTTTGGGGAGGGTTTGGGACGCATACTTTTGTTTTTTTGCAATTGCCTCGCTGAACGTGCTGGCGCCATGCTTCGGGAGCGGGCATCGGACCGGGGAGATGATGTCAAAGAGAAACGCCCCCTTTTGCAGAGGTGGGGACCTTGACTGCTGCAATGGCATGCGTGCCACGGGGCGTTGCTGCTGTTTTGCGGGGGCCGGATAAAACCAACACATCTAGCCACGTTTCCCCGGGCCCCCGGGATGTGACGCTGCATGGTTACACGGGCCGTGGTCCCAAACGTTAGCCCCCGGGCCACGCTTCACTTTCTCCCAAGATTACATAACCCAAAATTTTCTCCTCCGGGGTCTTAGCAAAGAACTGCCACATGCCAGTATCGGGTTTTTCCGCCCAAAGCTCCGCATGAGTACTCTGCCGCGCGCCCCTCCCGGAGCCCCTTGCCGCTACTTTTGGACCCGCGAAACGGTTTTTTTACCCCGTGGCCCGCTTGGCTCCCCACTCACACTCTGCTATTTCCCGCTGCTCCGGCCACACACCCCCTTGCGGCTGCGCCGCTGCCTGACGCGAAGCTGACGCCCCTTTTCCGAGTGAAGAAACCCTTGCCCCACCTGGCTCCCCCTGCGGGCCTCACATCATCATTTGTGTTTTCATCGTCACTGCTGCCCTCCACTGGCTTGTATGCAGGGCTGCCACTCCCCCCATGCCTCCTATGCCACTCTCAAAAATTTAAAATGCGATTCCCTCCCAAAATTGTTTTCCTCGCTATAAAATGGCGCTGACCCAACCACATGTAGTTTTCTGGGTGAGGGAAGAGATGGGGGCAGAGGGGAGGTTTTAGGACAGGCAGGGCCGCTGACCGTTCCCGGGGCCGAAGGGTTGTGTCTGACTTCCCACCGAAATATTGGTGGGTTGTCAAGTCATCTGGAGGAAGTGGATACCTAGTCAACCAATAAAAAAACCTTGGGTTTCTAGTCAGCAACGGCCCCTAGATGACAGCGGCAGTTGTGGCCCCACCGGTTTTACCCCCGCTGCGACTCCCCTTGCTATTCTGCGACCTGGGCCTGGAATGTTTGTGCCTCTGCCACTAGCAGGTGAAGAGCCCGACACCTCTCTGTCTGACATACTGTTTGTTCTAAAATGTACAGACACTGTTTGATGAAGATATCTGTATATGATAAAAACACCCCTGTTTTTTTGACTCCAAATGAACCCAGTAACAAGCTTGGTAACCCTTGGATATAAATTGCGCTCCACAAAAGGGGAGGGAAAAATTGACTTGTATGTGCCGTTTAAAAACTCTGTGTATTTACTGAAGATAAAAGCACAAACGGCTTAATTAACCTTCGGATATGAATTATGCTACAGAATTTCTTCTGTGGCAGTGAAAAACAAAGTTTCTTTTGCTGAGTAAACTGCAAACAACGCTTAATTTAACCCCTGGATGTAAATTGCCCCAAAAAAATTGAGTAACCACAAACTACGAGCTTTGTAGCGTGTTGCAATGGCATGTTTTTGCGCTACACAACAAGAGAAAAAATTGTAATTACCTTCGCTTGTGAATTATGCTACAGGAAAATTGTAATTTTTGGCGGTGAAAAAGACGGTTTATTTTTTGTCACCACAGCAAAAAACAACGCCCTTTAAATTTAACCCCTGGATGTAAATTGGGCCAAACAATTGAGCAACCACAAACTACGAGCTTTGTTGCGTGTTACAATGGCGTGTTTTCTATGCTACACAACAAGAGAAAAAATTGTAATTAACCTTCGCTTGTGAATTATGCTACAGGAAAATTGTAATTTTTGGCAGTGAAAAAGACGGTTTATTTTTTTCACAACAGCAGAAAAACAACGCTTAATTAACCCCTGGATGTAAATTGCGCAAAAGAATTGAGCAGACACAAACTACTAGCTTTGTAGCGTTTTTCAATTGCGTGTTTTCTACGCTACGCAACAAGAGAAAAAATTGTAATTAACCTTCGCTTGTGAATTATGCTACAGGAAAATTGTAATTTTTGGCGGTGAAAAAGACGGTTTATTTTTGTCACCACAGCAGAAAAACAACGCTTAATTAACCCCTGGATGTAAATTGCGCAAAAGAATTGAGCAGCCACAAACTAGTAGCTTTGTTGCGTGTTACAATTGCGTGTTTTCTACGCTACACAACAAGAGAAAAAATTGTAAATAACCGTCGCTTTTTGGGAAATTATGCTACAGGAAAATGAATTTTTGGCGGTGAAAAAGATGGTTTATTTTAGTCACCACAGCAGAAAAACAATGCTTAATTAACCCCTGGATGTAAATTGCTCAAAAAAATTGAGCAATCACAAACTACGAGCTTTGTAGCGTGTTACAATGGCGTGTTTTCTACGCTACACAACAAGAGAAAAAAATGTAATTAACCTTCGCTTGTGTATTATGCTACAGGAAAATTTTAAATTTTGGCAGTGAAAAAGATGGTTTATTTTTGTCACCACAGCAGAAAAACAACGCTCAATTAACCCCTGGATGTAAATTGCGCCAAACAATTGAGGGAAAACCCCAAACTAAAGAGCTTTGTAGCGTGTTACAATTGCGTGTTTTCTACGCTACACAACAAGAAAAAAATTGTAATTAACCTTTGCTTGGGGAATTATGCTACAGGAAAATTGTAATTTTTGGCGGTGAAAAAAGACGGTTTATTGTTGTCACCACAGCAGAAAAACAACGCTTAATTAACCCTGGGTGTAAATTGCTCAAAAAAATTTAGCAACCCCAAACTACGAGCTTTGTAGCGTGTTACAATGGCGTGTTTTCTACGCTACACAACAAGAGAAAAAATGTAATTAACCTTCGCTTGTGTATTATGCTACAGGAAAATTGTAATTTTTGGCGGTGAAAAAAAATGGGTTTTTTTTTGTCACCACAGCAGAAAAACAACGCTTAATTAACCCCTGGATGTAAATTGGGCCAAACAATTGAGCAACCACAAACTACGAGCGTTGTGGCGTGTTACAATTGGGTGTTTTCTTACGCTACACAACAAGAGACAAATTGTAATTAACCTTCGCTTGTGAATTATGCTACAGGAAAATTGTAATTTTTGGCAGTGAAAAAGACGGTTTTATTTTTGTCACCACAGCAGAAAAACAACGCTTAATTAACCCCTGGATGTAAATTGCGCAAAAGAATTGAGCAGCCACAAACTACTAGCTTGTAGCGTTTTACAATTGCGTGTTTTTTACGCTACGCAACAAGAGAAAAAATTGTATTAACCTTCGCTTGTGAATTATGCTACAGGAAAATTGTAATTTTTGGCGGGTGAAAAAGATGGTTTATTTTTGTTCACCCACAGCAGAAAAACAACGCTTAATTAACCCCTGGATGGGAAATTGCTCTCAAAAAAATTGAGCCCAATCACAAACTAAAGAGCTTTGTAGCGTGTTACAATGGGGGTGTTTTTTTACGCTAACACAACAAGAGAAAAAATGTAATTAACCTTCGCTTGTGTATTATGCTACAGGAAAATTTAAATTTTGGCAGTGAAAAAGATGGTTTATTTTTTTTCACCGCAGCAGAAAAACAACGCTTAATTAACCCCTGGATGTAAATTGCGCCAAACAATTGAGCAACCACAAACTACGAGCATGTAGCGTGTTACAATTGCGTGTTTTCTACGCTACACAACAAGAGAAAAAATTTTAATTAACCTTCGCTTGTGAATTATGCTACAGGAAAATTGTAATTTTTGGCGGTGAAAAAGACGGTTTATTTTTGTCACCACAGCAGAAAAACAACGCTTAATTAACCCCTGGATGTAATTTCGCCAAAACATTGAGCAACCACAAACTACGAGCTTTGTAGCGTGTTACAATGGCGTGTTTTCTACGCTACACAACAAGAGAAAAAATGTAATTAACCTTCGCTTGTGTATTATGCTACAGGAAAATTGTAATTTTTGGCGGTGAAAAGTGGTTTATTTTTTTTTCCCCCACAGCAAAAAACAACGCTTAATTAACCCCTGGATGTAAATTGCGCCAAACAATTGAGCAGCCACAAACTACGAGCTTTGTAGCGTGTTACAATGGCGTGTTTTCTACGCTACACAACGAGAGAAAAAATTGTAATTAACCTTCGCTTGTGAATTATGCTACAGGAAAATTGTAATTTTTGGCAGTGAAAAAGACGGTTTATCTTTGTCACCACAGCAGAAAAACAACGCTTAATTAACCCCTGGATGTAAATTTCGCAAAAGAATTGAGCAGCCACACACTACTAGCTTTGTAGCGTGTTACAATTGCGTGTTTTCTACGCTACACAACAAGAGAAAAAATTGTAATTAAACCCTTTGCTTGTGAATTATGCTACAGGAAAAAATTTTAATTTTTGGCGGTGAAAAAGACGGTTTATTTTTGTCAACCACAACAGAAAAAACAACGCTTAATTAAACCCCCGGGTGTAAATTTCGCAAAAGAATTGAGCAGCCACAAACTACTAGCTTTTTTAGCGTGTTACAATGGCGTGTTTTCTATCCTACACAACAAGAGAAAAAATTGTAATTAACCTTCGCTTGTGAATTATGCTACAGGAAAATTGTAATTTTTGGCTGTGAAAAAGACGGTTTATTTTAGTCACCACAGCAGAAAAACAACGCTTAATTAACCCCTGGATGTAAATTGCTCAAAAAAATTGAGCAACCACAAACTACGAGCTTTGTAGCGTTTTACAATGGCTTTTTTTCTACGCTACACAACAAGAGAAAAAAATGTAATTAACCTTCGCTTTTGTATTATGCTACAGGAAAATTTTAAATTTTGGCAGTGAAAAAGATGGTTTATTTTTGTCACCACAGCAGAAAAACAACGCTTAATTAACCCCTGGATGTAAATTGCGCCAAACAATTGAGCAACCACAAAATACGAGCTTTGTAGCGTGTTAAAATGGGGTGTTTTCTACCTACACAACAAAGAAAAAATTGTAATTAACCTTCGCTTTTGAATTATGCTACAGGAAAATTGGGAATTTTGGCGGTGAAAAAGACGGTTTTATTTTTGTCACCACAGCAGAAAAACAACGCTTAATTAACCCCTGGATGTAAATTGCTCAAAAAAATTTAGCAACCCAAATACGAGCTTTGTAGCGTGTTACAATGGCGTGTTTTTCTACCTACACAACAAGAGAAAAAAAGTAATTTACCTTCGCTTGTGTTTTATGCTTCTGTAAAATTGTAATTTTTGGTGGTGAAAAAGACGGTTTATTTTTGTCAACACAGCAGAAAAACAATGCTTAATTAACCCCTGGATGTAAATTGCGCCAAACAATTGAGCAACCACAAACTACGAGCTTTGTAGCGTGTTACAATGGCGTGTTTTTTTACGCTACACAACAAGAGAAAAAATTGTAATTATCCTTCCCCTTGTGAATTAGGCTACAGGAAAATTTTATTTTTTTGGTGGTGAAAAAGACGGTTTTCTTGGAGTCACCACAGCAGAAAAACAGTGCTTAATTAACCCCTGGATGTAAATTTGCGCAAAAGAATGGCAGCAAAAAATGAAGGGTATTTGTTTGAAAAAAAACGTGTTTCTTTAAATGTTCAACAGGAAGCTTAGCCCCCCTTGGTTTTAATGTGCTGTGAGCAGTAGTATTAAAATGACATGCAGTGCGTGGGCACACGGAATTGACCCAATCCCCCAAAAAATCAAAAAATTGAACATTAAGGAAGCAGTTTTGAGAAAGTGAGACCCCCCACAAAAATCGCTGTATAAAAATCAGTTCTTCATAAGAGCTTTTCCAATCGCCGCAGGCACTTCCTGATCAGTACGTGGGGAAGGAGGTGAGCCCCCAGCGGCATGCCCGGACATATAGTGCGGTGAGTCACAGAATCCCGCCGGTTTTGATTGGCTTCATCTTGCACATCCCCATGGGGGCTTGCCTTCTTCCTCCCAGAGTGTTTTGCCCCATGTAACCCATGTGCTGCGCCATTTATACAATCAAAAGCACACTTCATTCCCCCGAAGTCCCCAAATTGTTTTCGTTCAAACCGAAGTTTTCCTGAAATTCAAAAACAAATTTCCCACTTCGTTAAAATTTAAAATTCGCCCATTCTACACATAAGCCGAGATCGTCGGTTGCAGGACGTGGGCCCTGTCATCGTGGGTGGGTGCACTGTGATTCTGTAACGAAAGCGTCGTTCTTCAGGGGTTAATGCAACTTGCATCCAGAGTCTTATTTCCCTCGTCCCCCAGTCCGGCCACAAATGCGTATCTCATGTCAGCATCCACCCAACTGAAGGGGAAAGGCACCCCAAATGTCAACTGGGGTTTTGTACCCCCATTTTGTCATCAAAGAGGTTTTCTTTTTCTGAAGCCCTATTTGATGACAAATGCGGTTGGGGTCAAAAGAACTTAAAAGTCAAGAGGCCAAAGAGGTGATTTTGTCTGCATGCCCCCAATTGCTGATGCCTCAGAGAAGGAGAAGGAACCCGGTCAGTCCCCAAAAAACCTGAGCGTTGGGCAACGCCTTCAAGTCCCTGTTGCTTGTAGCCGAGCCCCGGTGTAGAATTCGGGGACGGGAAGTCCCCTTTGCTGTGTGATGATAATTGGGACCCAACGTGGTCTTTTCAGCAAAAATTTGCTTGCGACGCTTTTCCTGGAAAGGAGGAAGGATGGGGAAGGGGTAGTCGGGTCCCGCCACAAAAAAAAGGTAGAGGGCGGCGCACAAGTCCGTGAGTTATTCCGCCCCCCGATTAGGGGAAAACACCGCTCCTCGCTTTCGCTCAAAAAAGGTCCGGCCTTTCAAGCCGGGGCCCTTTTAGAAAGCCTTGATTCCCTAGTGATGTCATATGTCGCCTTTGCCTAAACGCATCATGAGGGAAGAATCTTAGGTATTTAACCACCCCAATGTCTAGTCACTACAGCGAATGATAAGTTGAATGGGGGAACACACGATCCCGGGGGTTTCCCAACCACTGTCCCCCCTTGTTCCGCCTCCCCCCCTCGCGGGCTAAGGTTCCTCGCTGCCATGTCTTCGGATGATCATGGTCAGCCTTGCTTCACCTCCCCCTCGCCCGAGTACCACCAGCCCACCAGGACCCATCCTCCCCTTCTCCTTCCCCCAGTTTGCCCTCCCCTGTAAGGGGCCCCGTTTAGCAGCCAGCCTTCTGCTACCAGGTTTGGGAGCAGAAGAAAACATTTTAAACCCCAAAAACCACCCCAAAGCAAAAGCTGAATTGGGAGGGCCAGGCTTTGGCCTTTGGAAATTGTCCTTTCCTCGGGTGGACTTTGATGGGTTCCGCCACGTCATGGCCCTTCCCTCCCCCCAATCCCCAGATGCGAGCAGGTTTTCTTTTCCAGAAAACCCGCCCCTTTTTCCTGGCCAGCCATGTATTCAAAAAATTTAAGCGGTTGTCTCATCTGTGTCCGGCAAGTCATCTGACCACCGATACTGGATTGTAAGACAGCCAAGGCGCCATTCTGTTCAGTCACTGGGTGAGCTGGGTGGATGTCTTGGTGGTAACGGTGGCTCTCGGGCTCGGCGCATGCTTTAAAAACCGCAGGGAGGTCGGGGTTCTTTCCCCCAAGGCCCATGTTAGCATAAAGCACCCATAGAAACGGGCCCATGTTTAAATTAATCTGTTTGGAGCCTCAAACACAGGTCGGAGTTTTGGGAAAAGGCCTTCGAAACGGACCAAGCGCTGGGGGGTGACAAGAACCTTGTGCAGGAAAGGTGGTGTGCGATACGGTCGAAATCCCCTGGCCCCTTAAGATGGGTTTAGATGGAGCATTTTCCTTCCCGGGACTGTCATGAAACTCGTGTTCAAAATTTTCTAAAGCGTCCCGGTCTGGACTGCCTGCTGAGGAAGGCTGAGGTTGAGCTACCTTCCCCCGTTCGCCCTTGCTTATCTCCCGGTGGTTGCAGCGTCAGTCACCTCCCGTCAACCGTTATTGTTGAGTGGAAAAACACGCGGGGGTTTCCCACCCCCCACTGCTCTAGCGATTGTGGCAGCGCAAATGATTACGAAATTTAAGGGGGGACATGGTCTGACAAGCAGGGGTGCGGATCTGGGGTGTTGGCCATGAGAGTGAAGGCAGGTGAAGAGCTTGCACCCCCCTTCCCATTTTTGAAGAGCCCCCAAATTGGTCAGTGTGGACAATGCCCTTGTCGCTGAGCATTTGGTGATCTTAGTCTGGAAGATCGTTGGAACTTAAAAAGCAGGCCCCGCCAGCGATGGAGGAGGGGCGGACACAGATGCGGCAAGGAGCCTTTCTCTCCGTCGTTTTCAAAAGGGCCCGACAGTTTCCAATTTATCGTTTTCTTTAGGCAGTGGTTCGGGGTCCGGGCTGTGCAAGGCGGCTCAGCTTCAGGGCGTCTGAGGAAAGTCAGGGCTGTGTTAAAGGGGCCCCGGAGGAGCGGAGGAGGTTTTCCCTGGCCCCGATGTTCCGTTGCCCCTCCCTTGGAAAGAGGTTGGCCGATTTGGGTGGGGGGAGGAAGATGGGGAAAGTAAGTTTGCTATACCCTCGACCAAAGGTTTGGGAAAATAAGGTTCCTTCCCCAAAATGAGTGCTTGGATGCTTTTCCTCCAACATGATCTCGAATTAAGGCCATCAAACTGTACAAATTTATGGGTGGCCACATCCTCGATCCCCGGTACAAAAAAAAATCAGCACTTTCCTTTCCCACCCCCCAAATGCAGGAATTGGAGCCCGTGCTGATTGTACTGGAGACATTGTTGCGTCTGCTTCAAGTTCTTCAAATGTAGGGTTTTGGGGAACAACGTCAAAAAAGTGACAGCAGTGGTGCCAAGTACCCGAGCCCCAGAGCGGGGAATTGAGGAACCCAAATGGGGCCCTGGCAATCCTTTTTACCACCTCCCCCAACGCATGAATGCAGGGACCATAAAACAGGATAGGTTAAAGTTCTGGTGAACGACTATTGCGTCTCAACACGTGTTTTTGGTATTTTCCCGGCCCAATCGATTTGAGTATCCAAAAAGGGTGAAGGGCCCGAGCTCGTCGCCACGCCATAGGGTGTTGTCCTGCCCAGCAGCCAGCGTCATATCTGAGCGGACCTTTAGCACAGCTGGGGGTTTATTACAGACAAAAAGCATCCGGCTTTCCCCAGTAATGTGGATCGTTTGACTTTCATCAAGAGAATCAGGCATGGGCTCTGAGTGTTGTGGCCCAATTGCCCGGGGGCACCGTTTTGTTGCGGTCTATTACATTCCCCTTCAAAAGAAATGGTCCCCCTGAATTTTTTTTTAAAAAATGATATTTCTTATGCAATTTTTTTTCCAGTTCCCAAAAGGTCATTTTGCTGTTTTGCGATGAGGAGACTGTAAAAGAACCAATTGTACCCCGGGTTTTATGAAAAAAATCGTTTATCACTTTATCTTTAAAAAATTTTCGCACTGAAAAGGTTTTTTGGGGTATGGGGCTGTGGAAAACAGCTATAAGCAAGGCCTTTGGAACAGAAATGGGCTTTTTTAAGTGGCATTTCTCCTCAAATTTTTAACAGGGTGAGAAGTATTTTTTTTAATTTTTTTTGGGGCATGTGTGTGAAATGCAGCTTATTTTCAGGTCCTATTTGAAATAATGTGGTTTCTAACAGCATTTGTTCTTCACAATTGTCAAACAGTGGCTAAGGTGTGTTTTTAAATTTTTTGGGAAAGGTGCTGTCAAAAAAAAGGGAAAAGGTAGGACACTGTTAATGGACACATATTGAAAATGACTTGTTTTTGAAGATCTTTTAAAATAGCTAGCAATCCCTGTAGTGGACAACCCCTTTAATCAAATTAAAAAAAAGAGAACAAAAGACGTGGTTGGATTCCACCTATTTTTAAAAATGTGTTTTCTGAATTAAAAATACTACAAAAATTGTGTGCAAAATGTGATACAAAATTCCCCTGAATTGTAAAGGGGGTCAGGGAAGACTTGAAAAGATGTAGGTTTTTCAGAGGACATGGGTTTGGAGAAATTCGCCACCCCCGAACAGAGATTTTTTTTCCCCTAACACGTTTGGGAAAAAGGAAAAAGAATGCCAAGAAAAAGGGAACTGGGTGAAACAGGGGCGTCAACCACCCGCATTTCCAAATGAAGCTAAAGGTCCACATATACGGAGGGGAAGCGCTCTGTAGAGGCAGAAATTTTCAAACGCTACCCAGGTCTTGACTGTTATGAGGAAGGGGAGATTTTAGCTCACTTCTGCTTCCGCACTCTGCTTTAGCACGCTGTTTTCGTTTATGCGTATAAGGGAATTTTTGCCGTGTTAATGGATACGGCGCCAGCCTGGGCTCTCACCCACCCACTGTAACTCGGGCCCCCCCCCTAGCTAAACCCGATGTTAATGATGACCAACACCGCCTGGCTTCACCGCACTCACTTAACTCCCGGGCCCCGCTAGTTAACCTGCGTGTTATAGATGAGGTGCCACCTTGCTCTACACCCCCCCAAATGAAGTCCGGCCCTGCCAGTGAACCTGCGTGATCCAAGTTTACAGCCTCCCCGCATTGATCAGAATTTCCTCCAACCCTTGACAGTAGAATAGGGTTTTCGACAGGGTCGTTGACCTTGGGGAATTTGTTTGTTTGCTTACATTCTGTGTCACGGTGGAAAAATGTCACCCGTAGAATGGGAAATGCTTGGGGCAGCAGTATTTGGAAAAAAGAGTTGTTTTTTTAAAATAGTTTATTTAAAATTTCGAAAATTTTTTTGTGTGGTCCATAAGGGACCTGTGCGGGTTTTTGGGTATGTTGATTACAGGATATGGATAGTCAAAGTCCCTTTCACTAAATACTGTTCAAAGCTATTTCTTTTGGCACTTTTTAATCTTGGGTATGCGGTTTAAAGGGTCATGCTTTCGGTCCAGGACAGGTTAGTCAATGTCCGTTTAATAAATGGTGGTTCAAAGAATCCTTTTTCCGGCACTTTTTTAATTTGTGGGTTTAAGCGGGGTTTTTGGGTCTGTGTGGAAAAGGAAGGTATAGTTAAAGGGCCAGTTCAACTAAAATGGTGGTTCAAAGCTCCTTTTTTCCGGCACTTTTTATTGTGGGGCAGACAGGTTTAATGGTCATATGGGTCCCGGCAGGTTAGTCAATGTCCGTTCAACTAAAATGGTGGTTGAAAGGCTCCCCTTTTTCCGGCCCATTTTTTTCTGGGGGGGCATGCAGGTTTGGGGTCATGTGTGGCCAGGCAGGTATGGGAAATTTCCCGTTCAAAAATAAAAATGGTGGTTCAAAGATCCTTTTTTGACACTTTTTAATCGTGGGCAGAAGGTTTTAAGGTCATCTGTGGGACAGGGAAGGTATAGTCAATGTCCAGTTCAACAAAAAAGGTGGGGTTTAAAGACTCCTTTTTCCGGCACTTTTTATTTGTGGGTTTATGTAGATTTAAAGGGGCATGCTGTGGTCCAGGGGCAGGGATAGTCTTGTCCGTTAAACTAAAAAGGGGGTTTAAAGATCTTTTTCCGACACTTTTTTTTCTGTGGGGTTTCAGATTTGAGGGTATGCTGTTTTACAGGACTGTATTGTAAAGTAAATTCAAACTAAAATGGGGTTTAAGATCCTTTTTAGGGACTTTTTAACTGTGGATAAAAGGTTTTAGGTCATGCTGCGGTAAGGACATGCATAGTAATGTCCAGTTCAACTAAAAAGGGGGTTCAAAGATTCCCTTTTTTGGCAATTTTAATTGTGGGTCATACATTAAAGGGGCATGCTGCGTCCAGGACAGGGATAGTAAATGTCCAGTTCGTAAAATGGTGGTTCAAATTTTATGCCCTTTTGGACTTTTTTAATTTTTGGGTCATGCAGGTTTAAGGGGCATCTGTGGTACAAGACGGGGAGAGAATAGTCTGTGAGTTTTTTTTTTGTGACCTTGTTGCCCAATTGTGTTGCCCAAATGTGTGTATCCAGTTTACGTTGTGGTGTTAATTCCGCTTCTCAGCCCTGTTTGGGTGTAAGAATTTAAAGGGGTTGTCCCTTCTCCCTAGACTTTTTGGTCATCGGCGATAAAAATGTTATTGACTATCGGGGGAAATCGTCATGTAATTGCCGATATCGAATATCGCATAGTAACGTTTTGTTTACACAATCGTCATCATATCATATAAAAATGAGGGGGACAGCTTGCAAGCAGAGGCGTGCTATAGGGGGTGCAGCTTAAACAGCTGTTACCCGGGCCCTGATCCTGAGTGGCTAAAAACCCCTTACACATAAGAAAAAAACCCGGGATTGGAAAGGCCATGGTAACTGTCAGGAGCCCAATTGACCTTTTTGCACCAGGGCCCAAAAACTTGAAAAATTAGCCCCTGAGGTTGGACTAGATTAGACAGCAGTACCATTGGTGGCAGCGAGAAGATGCCAATGGGGAACATGGAGATTTGGGTTCGACTAGATTAGACAGCAGTACCATTGGTGGCAGCGAGAACATGGCAATGGGAAACATGGAGGTTCCGGTTCGACAAGATTAGGTGGCAGTACAATACGATTGTCAGCTATCATCGCTAGCTGTGCTGAATGTGTGTTCCGAGATAACGTTGGCTGTTGGATAAAACTTCTATGGCAAGCACAGGCCATTCATCCAGTTAAGACAAAAAGAAGTCGAATGGGACCAGGTCCAAAAACATTGGTGTTGAGCCGCAGGTAGTCATGGACCATGGTCTTAAGACGGTCTCTGTGTGTCTGAATGCTGCCCTGCCTTGCAGGCATTGGTAAAGTGGTAAGCATTGATTGCAAAATGTCACCCAGTAGGGTACTGCCACACTGCCTGCTGCTGTTGCGAATACTTGCCATTCTACTGCTGCCGTGTTGCTGACGTTGTTCCACCATGCCATTAGAATGTGAAGACGCAAAAGATGTCTCTAGTTGGTCAATCAGCACTGTCTCAAATTCCTACATTCCACTGTCAATTTCAAGGAGGGTGGCCAACTAGGAAATTGTTAGAATTATTTATTAATGCCTTGATTGCGTGGATCATATTTGAGCAGGTATGTAGCATCCAAGGAGCACTCATCGTGTGACATGTTTGCCAGTATCTACCAAGCCTTGGGGTCGGGAGGGGCACTAACATGATCTTCCTCCTCCACCTGTATAACTGTGTGCCAACGCTCTTAACAACTGAAGGGTATCAGTACGCGGTGTTCGTCCATCCACCCCTGCCTACACTAATCCTCTCCCACTCCTCTTCCTGGTTGGTGCACCGAAGAGGCCCTCGGCTAAGCCTCATGGCACTCTACTCCTGTGATGCTGAACAGCTGTCTCTGGCAGCGGCCCACCCCTCAACCTAGAACCAACTGCCTAAAGAAGACCTATAGAAATGTGTGAAACGGTCGTGGACTTTCTATGCATTCCTCCGGCGAGTATCGGCACTATGACCCGCCTCCTACCCTACATCACGTGGCTGGGAGTGCCGAACGGCTTGTTCCAGTAAAAATATAACGCACAATAGTTACGGGATCTTTGTTATTGGGCTTGCTGCATCTTTCCCATCTGTATATCTTTATTTGGCCCAAGAAGTTCAATTTCTGCCTGTTTTGTTGAGTCCATCTATTGGCAGAAGACATCATTAGCAATCTGCAATGCAAAGAAATCACTTTCATATACTGCGTTTGTTTGGCTGAAAATCTTGATTGGAGTGCCCAAAAAGTTCATTTTTTCCAGTTTTTTGGTGGGTACAGATAGGTGCGAAGACACCTTAGTCAAATCTCCAATAGATATCGAATCTATTATAAAAAATACTGGCTGCATGCTAAAAATTTAAGTTGAGTATCAAAAAGTCATTATTGGCTGTTTTGCGGGGGTCGGCAACTACTCCAACTAGTAAAAGACCACTGTGTGTTAGCAAATGTCCTATAGAAAGAGATCCTATTTAAAAAACTAATTGGAGTTCAAGAAAATTTATTGATTATGCAAAAAAGGTCATTTTTGCTGTTTTTGGGTTCCAGCTACTGTAAAGACACTGTTATGGGACTAATGTCGCTATAGAAAGAGATCTTATTTAGAAATACTAATTCGGGCTTCCTGAAAATTTTATTGGGCGTTTTCAAAAAGGTCATTTTTTGCTGTTTTATTTTGGGGTTTCAGCTACTGTTAGAAGACCACAGGTGGGGGGAAGGGAGGGGGGTTGGGGGGGGGGGGGGGGGTGAGGTGGAGCACTGTTAATTAATAGTCTCCTCTAGAAAGAAATCTTATTTCAAATACTAATTGGCTTCTATAAAAATTGTATTGAGTGTCCAAAAGGTCATTTCTGCTGGGTTTTGGGTTCGCAGCTAGTTATAGGAAGACACCGTTAGGAAATGTACTATAGTAAAGGAAATCTTATTTACCAAATACAAATTTTGGTTCTTGAAATTCTATGAGTGTCTAAAAGGTTCATTTTTGCTGTTTTGTGGGTACAGTTATTATAGAAGACACCGTTAGCAAATCTCCTATAGAAAGAAATCTATTTCAAATAGTAGTTGGTTGATGAAAGTTTTATTGAGTGCCCAAAAATAAGTTTTTCCAGTTTTGGGGATACCGTTCTTGCATAACAGAGTGTTACCAAATCGCCCATAAAAAAAAATCTTTTTCAAATACTGTTTGCTTGATGCAGTTTATTCGGATTGAACAAAATATCATTGTTCCACTTTTTGGGTAAAGTTCTTACATAACAGTCCGTTCCCAAATCTCCCATAGAAAGAAATGTATTGTAAATTGTGGTTTGTATTGAGCCGTAAATTATTCCTGATAGAAGAAAAAAAATATTTTAGGGCCGTTTTTGGAGGGTTCAGTAATTGTATAATAGCATACCGTCTCCAGTCCTCCTATACAAAAAGTATATTTTAAATAGTGGTTGGTTGGTGAAAATTATATGATGAGAAAAGTTTCATTTTTGGCAGTTATGGGGTAGAAAATGCCTTTCAAATATACCGTGTTGTAATGTCATAGCAGATATATCTCCAGGAAATAAGAATTCTCTCCTTCCAAAAAAGTGTAAATTCTATTGGGGCCAGATGTTTAATTCCACATAAAAGCTAGAAATATACCAGTATCGTTAATGTGATCCACATATAGCAGTGGAGGGAAAAAAGTATATAGTCAGCCACCAATTGTGAAAGTTCATCTCACAAAAAAAGATGAGAGGCCTTAATTGAACCTCAAATGTAGACCTCAACTATGATGGAACAAAAAGAGAAAACAAATCCACAAAATTACATTTCCTGATTTGGAAATAATGTTATTTGCAAATAGGGTGGAAAAATAAGTATTAGTTCAATAACAAAATTCATCTCAATACTATATTATAGTATCCTTTGTTTTGGCAATGACAGAGGTTTTCATGTAAGTCATCACAAGTTTGGCACACACTGTTGCTGTCTAGCGATTTGGCCACATTCGATCCATGTGAAGATCACCAGTTAAGAGCGAGAGATGCATTGGGTCTGGCACTGGGTCAATCACGGCTTTCAACTCCTCAGTACACAGTTTTTCTATGGGGTTGAGAATTCATGGGGACTGGTTAGAGAACCACTTCCAGGACTCTTGAAATACTTCTTACGAAGCCACTCACCTTCCTTTGCCCTGGCAGTGTAGCTGATGGGATTATAGTCATGTTGAACTACTCCAACCACCGGTTTCATCTTCAACTTCCTATGCAGATCGACAAAGCGGAGGTCAACCACTCAAACACTCCACGCTACATTGGCTACATTCATTCTTTCATGTAGCATGGATCCATTCATCCTAGTCCCATAGGCAAGAGAAACATGATTTTGGGCCACCGGTGTCCATAGGGCTTCGACGCAGAAGTATGGTGTTCATTGGATGGGCAACTACAGCATTCTCTCTCCTCCAAAAACGATGAGTTGTGTTTCTACCAAACAGTTTTACTTTGGTTTCATGTGACCATATGATATTCTCCCAATAAGGATCGTCTTACTCTGGGGAGGGTCTCCAAGAAGCATCCAGGGTGCGCCCGGGCCTCTGTGTTATGTTTGCTCAGAAGGGAGCTGGGTTACAAACTGCATTTATCACCCCAGCGATTGTTGAGTCTGCAGTATAATAATATTACTTAGAAAAAAACTTCTGTTCCAGTCACTAATTTTTCGTACCTATTGCCACAATAGATCCTGTCCATACACCTCAGCAGTTCACCTCACAATGAACGATCATCCCTGACATAATTACTTTTTCATAAGGTCTCTCACTCCTCAGTAAAGATCAGTGTAAATAAATTATTAAATATCAGTCACCGAGAAAATCCAACCGATATGTGGAGTCAAATAGACGGCAGTTGAAACGTCGTTACATAAAAAAAAAAAACATCTCTACAAAACCTATAGCCAACCTATTACTACGTAATTGATCATATAATACTGCCAGACGCCAGTCCAAACATTGACCACCTACATGTGACCATCAGTTATACATCAGGCTTTGAAGATATATATTATATATAGTAAAAATATATAATAATATGTATATTACTATAGTATAAATAAATATAGATAAATAAATAACTATATATATAAATATATAGAATATATAAATTATATAAACTAAATATAGTATTTATAATCAATATCAACAAACTACACGACACACATCGACACTACTACACACATCCACCATATCCTGTGGCCATACAGTGGACGCCAATATAGAGGTAGATACTGTCGGGGGTGAGAAGTAAATGATACTCTAGGTGCAACTGCAGACAAATAGCAGTGGAATACACAGAAGTTACATTTAGAGACTCACAGTAGGTGGTCGTTTTCTGTGTGATTGGAGTCGTTCAATTCTCTTCTCCTTCTCCGATCTGGCCCAGTACAACATGATTGAACTATACTCCCAGGGCCACCGACGCAGAAATTCCCACACAAACATTTTAGAATCCTCATTGTTTTCCCAGCAGCATATATGCCTACCTACCCTATATGGCGAATGATAAAAAACTAGGCGTCTGCTGGGAGTAATGGGTAATCACTCCCATCAATCTTGTATAGCAGCCCCCATTGGTAGGATTATATAATGCCACCCACTTCAGAAGAAGGTAAATAGGTCTTCCTCGGAAGGATATGTATACAGAAGGTTAAATGTCTCACAAGAAGTTAGAATTAAAGGTAATAAATGGGTCCCTCGAATTCTGAAACGATAGAGAAAAATAGGGGGTTCCCTAGAATATGATAGATAGATATATAGATATATATGATAAATAATAGATAGATAGATAGATACAGTACATACATACATACATAGATAAATAAAAAAAATAGGGACCCCCAGTAAACTCACTAGGTCAAGCGCAATATGACCCCCAGTTATAGTATAAATTAAAAGGTACTATGGCCCCAGTATATATATAATAATATGTTAAATGGCCCCAGTAAAGGTAAGTCTTAATAATATGGGTGGCCCGTGTAGCAGTAGTTAAAATAAGGCCCCAGGATAAGTTGTTAACTATAGTCCCCAGGATATGATAGTTTAATAAATGATCCCTCAGTACATGTAGTCAACATATGGCAAAGGGATAGTTTCATAGTTTCTAAGACCTAAAAAGAAAGAAAAGACAAGATGGTTCCATCTCCAGTACAGTGCCTTTGTGCTACGAAGGTAGAATTGATCCAGAGGAATGGCAAAAACCCCAATGAGGTAGAAGCCAAAAGTCCTCAATTTAGGGAAAAATTCCTCTCGCCGACTCCAATCTGGCAATCAGAAAAATCCCTGGAATGCAATGCCCATTCCGTAATCTCAGGACATGTGGTATCTTCTAACAGTGACGGTGGACACGCAAGTATTCAATCAATATCGGTTCTAAAGGGTGTCCCCATGTACTGTTATTCATACTACATTATACCCAGCAGTGTCAAGTTGCGACTTGCCGAAAATAAATTTGCTTATATTTGTGTGTTATATGTCGTTGAAGTGTTAATAATGTAATAAGTATCCTTTGACCCAGATGAACCCCTATCTAATTCCTTGTTGGGGGGGAAACGCGTGTTGGTGTCTAGGGTATTTTTACGCCACTTGTTTTAGGGGTTGACATTGTATCATGCCGCCGATCACACTTAAGTGACTGTATGTGTAGTACTCCCCCATTGTGGGAAATTCACCAATTAATATTTACCTGCTTTGGTACATTAGGTAATATTGTTTGTATATACAGAGTCAGGTAACGAAAGGCGATTCTAATAGGTACTTGTAATAAGGCTAGTGGAAAGGTTCCAGGTAGGAGACGCCCTAAACAGGGCAGAATCACCTACGTTTTGAGTTTTGAGGGTTTATGGGGAGGTGTGCTTTGGTAGTTGGATAAAGGGTCATTAGAAGGTTTAGATTTATGTTGTTTTTCTTAATATCTATTTCAAAAAAGAATGTTGTTTATATATCTAGCTCTAAGTGATGTTTTATGGAAGAGTTTTTTTCATGCTGAAGATTGTGTGTAGAATCACTGAGCTTTGGTATCTCAGGGAAGGTGTCTGCCCTTCTAAATCCTCCTCAGGACTATGTGTCTTATTTTTTTATCAATACCCCTCTTACGCAAATCCAAAACACAAATAACAGTTATATATATAACCTCAGAAATGCATCCAAACCCTTTTTAAAAACTCTGTTAGTGAATTCACCATACAAGTACCACTGGCAGAGAATTCCACATTCATCACTGCTCTAACAGTAAATGAATCCTCTTTCTAATGTTTATTAAGAAACTTTCGTTCCTCAAGACGTAAAGGATGCCCCTTTGTTCTATGATACAGTCTATGGTATAAAATATAATAATCTTGGTAGAGATCTCTATATTGACCGTTCTGATGTATTTAAGACATATTATTAATGTCCCCCTCCGAATCCGTATTTTCTCAAAACCAAATAACCCTAATCTTGGCTAGATCTTTCAGTGGTATTCGTAGTCCACCCAGGCAATCATTTTATTTATTTTTGTTGCCACGCCTTTGTACTCCAGTTATCAAGCTCTATCAAAGTCTTTCCTGTGCACTGGTCCCAAAACTGTATCACAATATTCCCATGTGATGGGTCTAACCAGAGACTTGTTATAATGGGAGAATAATGTTCTCATTATGGTGCATCTATGCCCCTTTATTTACTGGCAACCCCGATTGATTCCTATTTTGCCATTGGCAGATGCTGTCTGACACTGGCTGGGGTCTTACAATTAAGTTTACTGTCGCACCAGAATTCCCAAGTCCTTTCTCCATGTCACTTTACCCCAGCCTTTTTTTCGCATTTAACATGTAGTCATGTAAATGCGGGATTTATTCTTCTCCATTGTGGCATAACCTTTGGCATTTATCTGTATTAAATCCTCATCTGCCATTGTCTCTTCCCAGGTGGCCTCCAACTTATCCAGATCCATTTTGTAATAACCACATTAATCCTCATATAGTGTGTGTTGATTACTTTAACAGAGCTTTAGTAACGATCTGCGAAGTCGATATTCTACAGTATGCAATCCCTGTTTAAGATCATAATCGAAAATGTTATAAGTGAAATGGTATAGGGCCTCAATACGACCCCCTGTAGGTAGCCGAGACCACTAGTAACGTTTTGGTAGGGGGGGGGGGGGGGGAGTGGGGGGTGTGGTGGTTTTGGTGGTTGTTGGTGATGGATCCAGTCTGATTATGCACCGTTAAATACCACCCCTTATGAATTTATCTATCGTCCAGAAGCCATGTTGGCGAGAGTTACGCCACGACGCAAACACATTTTCCCGCCAGTCAAGCATTCACATTATACTTACGCAAACCTTTTATTGGCAACTATCAAAAGCTTTAGAAAAAATCTAGATATATGACATCCAATGCTCACCCCCCGATCCAGTCTAGGCACTGACATCCACATATGACCTAGATGAGATATAGTCTGACTAGACTGTCCCATCAATAAAACCCATGCTGGAAACGCTAGCAGTTATTCATTTATTTTCAGTGAGATACTCCATAAAAGGCATCTCTGAGAAATCCTTCAAACATTTTACCCACAACATGAGGTTAAGCATCACCGGCTCTATATTTCCAGGATCACTTTTTTGATCCCCTTTCTTGAATATTGGCACCACATTTGGTATAAGCGCTCAATCCTTTGTGGACATTATCCCAATTCATTATTAGACAGTCCATAAATATTAAGAATAGGGGCCTATCTATGACACCATTTAACTACCTTAGGACACGTGGTCGTATGCCATCAGGACCTGGGGATTTGTCTATTTTAATCTTCTTAAGATGGTGCTGCACTTCTTCCTGGGTTAAACAAGAAACTTTTAAGTTAGAGTTACCTCATCCCTCTGTTCAACAGGAAGGTCATCCTCCTCGGTAAATACAGTGGAGAAAAAATTGCTTAATAGGTTTGCTTTTTTCTCATCGCCCTCTACTGTCTCTCCCTCAGTATTTTTCAAAGGGCCAACATTTTCTGTTTTAATCTTTTTACTATTTATAAAGTTAAAAATATTTTGGGGTTAGTTTTACATATGTCTTTCTGTCTCCAGCTTTGCTTCCTTTATCTTTATTTTACACACTTAATTTTTTCCCTATAGCTTCTTACCGCCTCTTCACTGCCCTCCTGTTTTAGTAGATGAAACGCTTTCTTTTTGTTATTTATTGCATCTTTTACATCCCTGTTGATCCACATTGGGTTTTTCCTGTTTCTAATTATTTTATTACCAAGGTATGTACCTCTCACAGTGGTAGCCTAGGATGTTTTTTAAAAATATCCCATTTATTATTTGTTCTGCCATATTTAAACACATTGTCCCAGGATAGGTAGTTAATATATGGTCCCAGTTTAGGTACTTAATATGGCTCCAGTATAGATACTTAATATGGCCCCAGGATAGGTAGTTAATATGGCCCCAGTATAGGTAGTTAGTATACGGCCCCAGTATAATTAGATAATATATGGCCCCAGTACAGGTAGTTAATATATGGCTCCAGTATAGGTAGTTAATATATGGCCCCAGTACAGGTAGTTAATATATTGTCCCAGTACAGGTAGTTAATATATGGCCCCAGGATAGGTAGTTAATATGACCTCAGGATAGGTAGTTAATATATGGCCCCAGTACAGGTAGTTAATATATGGTCCCAGTACAGGTAGTTAATATATGGCCCCAATATAGGTAGTTAATATATGGCCCCAGTACAGGTAGTTAATATATTGTCCCAGTAGAGGTAGTTAATATATGGCCCCAGTATAGGTAGTTAATATATGGCCATAGTAAAGGTAGTTAATATATGGCCATAGTAAAGGTAGTTAACATATTGTTCCAGTATCGGTAGTTAATATATGGCCACAGTATAAGTAGTTAATATATGACCCCACTACAGGTAGTTTATATATGGCCCCAGTATAGGTAGTTAATATATGGACCCAGTATACGTAAATATATGGCCCAGTACAGGTAGTTAATATATAGCCCCAGTATAAGTAGTTAATATATGGCTCCAGTAAAGGTAGTTAATATATGGTCCTAGTATAGGTAGTTAATATATGGCCCCAGTATATGTAAATCTATGACTCCAGTACAGGTAGTTAATATATCACCCCGGTATAGGTAGTTAATATATGGTCCCAGTACAGGTAGTTAATATGGCCCCAGTACAGATAGTTGATATATGTCCCCAGTATGGGTATTTAATATATGATCCCAGTATAGGCAGTTAATATGGCCCCAGTACAGATAGTTAATATATGGCCCCAGTACAGATAGTTAATATGGCCCCAGTAAACTAATAGGCTCCCCAGTATAGCAGATGAGATGGCATACATAAAATAAAAAACACCAGTACTCACCTTTCTCTCGCTCCCTGTAGCTCCCGCTCGACTCTGTCTTCTTCGCAGCACAGGCGGAGTGACGTCATCATGCTGCGCAGGCAGCATGATGACATACTCACGCTGCCTATGCTGGGACAGTACGGTGAGTCACAGGCATACGTGCGGCTCGCTGGATAACTCCGCACAGCGGGGAGCGTTCACTCTCTACTCCACGGAAGCCCTCCAGCGGTTCCACATACAGCTGCAGAGACTGTCGGTGCTCCAGGCCCACAGCAGCGGCCTGGAACCTGGCATGGTTCGGGGCACAGGCAGTTTTATCTGGGGCATGGGCCCTGGATAAAACTGCCTAGCGACGCCCCTGCTCCCAATACTCTTCTGAATCATCCAAATGCTCTCTAGCAAACTTCAGACAGGCCCAGACACAGGAACACTGGGCTTTGCCATCCCCACGCAATGTCAGGGAATCCGCTGGTAAGATAGCAGGAGGCACAAATAAAGGTCATAAAGAAAGCAATAAAAATGTTTTTTTTTACCCATTTAACCATCTTGTCAGAAAAAAAAAACGGTTCGCGCCTCTCTCCTCTCGCTCAGGTACCACCTCATCGCAATTCCTAGACAATTGACAACTGCATATAATGGGCATAGCATTCCAAAATAATACAATTAAAAAAACTAAAAAACAAAGATGTAGTGGGATTCCATCATATTTAAAAAATGTGTTTTCTAGAATTAAACTACTAAAAAACTTGTATTTACAAAATAGCTGATAAAAATATTCCTCTGACTTGTACAAGGGTGGTACAGGAACCACTGATAAAAGACTTGAACAGATGTAGGTTATTCAGATTTGGATTCCTTGTCTCCTTCATCGGATGCAGGGGCCTCATTACTTTTTGTCTCTCCATTTTTGGATGCCAGATCTTCCTTAGTTTCTTCTTTGTTGGCTTCTTCAGTCTGATTACACTTCCCGCCTTTCTTTCCCTTTGCAGGAACTTTTTTGTCCCAGACTTTTTCTTTACTGCTACCTTTTCCTTTTTTGGCTTTGGTTCGGATTTTGGTGGAACTGGTTTAGCTGACGACCATGACGACCTTCTTTTGGGTATAATTTCTGTTAATAGCACTATGTAATCAAAATTGACCAACGGCACTTCCAGGACCCCACCTGGGACAAACTAAATTTTTTAATGAAATATAGCCATGTAACAAATCTTCTTTGAGATCAACTTATTTTATTTATAACAAGACTAAAACTTGGATCTTTTATCACTCATAAAAGTTTGATCCACTTTATATCTGATATATAGTACACAATAGTGTTAATCAAGCATAGAAGTTTGGAATAAATCCTTCCTCACAGAGTACCTAGCACAGAGCAAAACAAAGTCCAGAGACATGCTCACACATTAGAGTTAGTAGCAGACACCACTTTAGCTGTCTCAATCTCAGTGGCCGGCACCAACCTACTGACTCCTGCGCATAACAAGCATAAATGCTCCGAGGTTCACCTATACCAGGTGTTAACGACAGTTCATCAACTCAGCGTCTTGAGCGCTGAGAGCCACCAACATAAGGTAAGTAGAAACAACGGTGTATAATTACCAGCAGTTCATCGACTTGCTAATAGTGTCAAGGTCTCTGTAGTCGGCATTAGCCTGTCAGTTCTTGTGCACGGACACGGATGCGAAGCTGGATCCCTTCCCAGATGGATCCCTGAAATTCCTTCCCAGATGGAGTCCTCACAAAAAACTAGCTCACTGCTCTTCATCTGCAAGCGGTTAATATGCCACAGCCAAGAGAACTAGTTCAAATCAGATAGGATCCCTCCGCCTCTTTATCATGCTGTTCATTTTTATTGCCTTGATGCGTGGATCATGTTGCAGGTAATGTAGCATCCAAGCACTCATGTGTGAGATGCTGCCAGGATCCCCAAAGCCTCAGGGTTGAAGGGAAGTAACGGGATCTTCCTCCTCTTCCTCCTCCTCATCCTCCTGCAGTCTGTGCCAACCTCTTACCACTGAAGGGTAATCTGTGTCCACCCCTCCTCCACTTCTTCATCCTGACTGTCACCAGAGCCCTGGCTAGCCTCATGCGCTCTACTCTGTGAGCTGAACTGCCGTCCTGCACCTGTCCTTGACCTAGAACTGCCACCTAAAGAAGACTTATACAATTGCGAAACAGTTGGGCCTTTTGCATCCTCTGGCAAGTAAGGCTCTGTGTCCGCCTCCTCCATTTCTGCTGGCACCTGCTGCCCCAAAGTGCCTAACGCTTGTTCCAGTAAAAATATAACCAGAACGGTCATGCTGACAAAGGCATCGTCCCAAATGAGCATTTTGGTGGCCTGTTCAAAACTGCCAAGGATGATGCAGAGATCCTTCACCTGGCTCCACTCTCTATGGATCAAGAAATCGAGGTCCGCACCACTGCTACTCAGACCATGCAACATATCATACTGCATAATGGCATTACGCTGCTGCCACAATCGCTGGAGCATGTGGACGGTGGAACTCCAGCGTGTTGCCACATCACATATCAGACAGTTGACGGCGAGGCCCAGATGACGCCGCAACGCTGAAGAAGGGTACGAATGCCGGAAGTGTGAGCTAAGACCTCCAGCCTTCCTCAGTAGACAGTCAAGACCCAGGTAACACTTGAGATATTTCTGCACAACCAGGTTCATGACATGTGCCAGGCAAGGGATTTGCGTAAGTCTACCAATCTTAAGGGCAGCAAGGAGATTGCTGCTGTTGTTGCACAGCACCTTGCCTGGCGCCAGGTTCTTAGCACCCAGCCACTGGTCAGTCTGAATATGCAGATCCGTCCACAGCTCTTGACCTGTTTGTTGACGGTCTCCAAAACAAATTAATTTGAAAATGGCCTGCTTTCTCTTGGCACGTGTTGCTGCCTGTCGAGGTTGGGGATTTGGCTCTGCACCATCCCAGCATTGTTGAAGAGTGTTGGCCCAGACCCATCACCAGAGGCACTGTCATCCACCAAACTCACCCATTGAGCAGTCAGTGAGATGTAATGCCCTTGACCATGTTTACTAGTCCATGTGTCTGTAGTGAGTTAGACTTTGGTGGACACAGATGCAGCCAACCCGTTATAGTAGATCTTTTCTTCAACGTTGCAGGCCAGGGACAGCTTTTTTGGCGAAGAAATGCCTGCTCGGTATCTGATATTGGGGGCATGCCTGGGCCATGATGTGGCGGAACCCATCTGTGTCCACCAGGCGGAAAGGCAACATTTCCATTTCCAACAGCCAGGCAATGCCGACATTCAGGCTTTTAGCTTTGGGATGGTTGGGGTAAAAGTGTTCTTATGCTCCCATACCTGGTACACAGAAGGCTGGCTGCTGTATGACGTCTAAACTAGTCGAACCTCCATGTTCCTCATTGGCATGTTCTCGCTGCCACCAATGGTACTGTCGTCTAATCTAGTCCAGCCTGCAGAGGCGTAACTTGAAGTTCACAAACCCTGGTGCAAAAAGTGAAACTGGGCTTCTGCCAGTTACCATGTGCCATTTCCATTTTTTCTATGACTTTTAAAGCCAAATTTTCTTCACTAAGTTGTTCCACATATCCAGTTTACTGTGAGTGCTAATTGCAGCTTCTCCTCACCCTTATAGGTTTAAAAATTAACCTGAACATATTTTCCCATTGACTATAATGTGGTTCAAAGCTCGAGTTTGACGCAAACTTCAACCCGAACTTTTCAAAGTTCGCGGTTCTACTCGGACTTGAACTTTTTAGGGCTCGCTCATCACTAGCCCCCAGATTTGCACTGTTGTCTGCCAACAGGACTCATAGATAGACAAACAGTTCCACCTCCCCTGTAATTTCTTCAGCCGCCTTCTATTCAAACTGAACTAAAGGCTGGCAGGTATGAATGCCCTTACTATTGCGTGGCCAGATCTTTCTCTGCTCAGGTCACACCCACTACAGGGGAGTGCTCCTGAGCAGAGCCTGGCTTCAAAACATTCATTAAGACACAAGCAAAACCATGTGATCAATGATCATCACATGGTTTGGAGGAGATAAGTGGGAGAGGTGGACCAGGCTTTTTGCCGGGTTCTGCACAGCAGAACAGGGAAATTTTTTGGAAACTACAAAGTTTAATATAATGCAGTTGTGAGCCCTATCACAAATGAAAAGATAATCCTGGAGAACCCCTTTAAGGTAAGAGAGGATCATAGGCTTACAACATAGGAATAACAGTTGGTACAGCAATGAGAAAACCTTTTTAAACCATAAGGTACACTGCTGACAGCCATCAGATTTCCCATCTTCATAGCTTTATAAGAGCTTGTTTTTTGTAAGACAAGATATTCTTTTTAATGGTACCATTGACCATAACATAGAATGTACTGTAAAATCTCCCCAAAAATTTCTGTGTGGGGTGGGGCATGAAAAAAACACAATTTAACCATTTTTGCAGGGTTTTCGTTTTTATGAAGTTTATCTTTCAACAAAAACTACATGTAATCTATGTTCTGCAGGTTGATTAGATTCTGGTGATACCAAATTTGCAGCGTTTTCATTATTTATTTGTATTTAATAAAAAAAAAAAATTTTTTAAATATTTTCTGATAAGGATATGACTGGGAAAATTGATGCTCCTGCTATCATCCACATGTTCCATCTTCTTCATGACCACAGGAAGAGGGGGTCTTAAAGGAGGGGTAAGGGTGTATTATTATGCTTCCTCTTCCTCACGGCCACTATGCAGCTGGTCTCCTTCTGGCAGTTAACACTATCCTATGTAAAAGGTCACTCTGAGCAATAAAGGTGTCTTACTTTCAGTTTAAGTATGAATGTAAATATGAAAATATGATCTTGACAATGACAAATTAGTTCATAGCTTAGTCTGTTAATATCCATTTTCCCTATTCTCAAGAAAGCAGAAAATTTTTTAGCGCTTTAGGTATGTTATTAGGACACAGCCCCTAGTCAAAGGAAGAGGAAGTGTGCGGAGAGAGTGCAGTAGTGTGGGTAGAAGGATGTTGCCTCATGTAGAGAGGGTGTGTGCCTTCCTACAGTGCAAGCTGAACAAACCAGGGTAGTCCCTTGGCCACAGTGACTTCCAGAGTCTTTGGCAAACTGAGAAACTACTTGGTGTTCACAACTAGCAGAGTGAATTGCCCAGGAACTCAGCAGCTCCACAGAGTCAGGAGTTCAGTGGTGACAGAAGCCAGGATTCCTATAGGACTGACACTGCCTGCTTCTGGAAGGGATCACCGATCCAGCACTTTTCTCTCTTGGAAATTACCGAATCCAAGAGTCCTGTTATCAGATGTGTAACTAGCAGCAGGTGAGCTACACCACACTACAGCAGAGAAATTGAACTCTCATTGCACATGTTAGGCAGAAATTCTATTTCCTGGACTGTATAACACCTCCTGGCAATGTCTGCAGAGCTTCAGTAAATTGCAAGTGTTGGTAACCCTGCCTGGATGTGTTTGTTTTCTGCCACATCATCCTGCACCATCTGCCCTGGGAGTCAGCCCTAGTTGGGGAGGGATTAATCATTAGGCACTAATTACCACCATCTATCTCCCAGGGATCTCCATTAGTGCCAGGCGGAACTCTGGCCGACAGCCCCAACTGGCGTCACAAACTTTTTTCAATAACTTCACCTTTGACAAGCTGCCGCCGCGCCTGGCTGGGCCTGCATAGCCCTCGGACCACCGTGTACTACTACTGAGGCCGGCCAGGGTGGTACAGGTATCCTGGCATCCCCGAACAGGATTCCGAAGTGCCTGAAAGCATTAAAGGGTCCACAGCTACAGAGGTGGTGAGTCACGATCCCGTAGGGGTTAACAAGTGGGGAAGATGTCTCAGCCCAGCAGCCCCCCAGGCCTCAGCCCCAGTGGTGGCATATCTTCTGTGGGATCTAACCTTAGTGGTGCAGCAACTGTGGCTCCCATACTGCCACTAACCATGCCTTATATACCCGGTGCAACATGGCTGCCACAGTATACAGGTGAATCACACACTCTAAGTGACTTC
Source organism: Phyllomedusa bahiana (assembly GCA_025379985.1). Classification (NCBI taxonomy): domain Eukaryota; kingdom Metazoa; phylum Chordata; class Amphibia; order Anura; family Hylidae; genus Phyllomedusa; species Phyllomedusa bahiana. Next base: position 112,966 of record JAODAL010004875.1, read on the forward strand.
AAAGAGAAGATGAGCAGCCTGTTTGGAATTTACCCTATGTCAGAGGAGCAGAAAGTCACCATACTGATGAGTCAGCTTGGTGGTGCGGCCCAAAGGGAAGTGAAATCTTGGCCAGCCACTGATAAAAAGGCTGTAAAGGACATCTTCACCAAGCTCAGAGGTACTTTTGACACCCGTACCACTTCAGAAATAAAAATGCGATTTTTTTAGTTGCAGACAGAGACCACAGGACACTGTTAGAAACTATACCCTTAATTTGCAGGAGGACTTGCAGGTTATTAAGCAAGTTGACCCAGACAGTGTGCAAGATGAAAACAAAATGCTAAAAGAACAGTTTATTGAGGGCATCTTGTCTGAGTCCAATAAGGCCCTGCTACGCATGATGTCCCTGCAGAACCCTGATATGGATTTTGCTCAATTCAAAGACAGATCAATCCGTATATTAAGAGAACCCACTGATGTCTGCAGTGAGTCAGTTAGACACCCGGCAGTCATGCACCACCAGAAGACTGTGCCCTCATCCCAAGTGCCTGTCGTACAGTACTCCCAGGCTCAAGCTGATGATCCTTCTGCCGACGTACGGCTACAAGTACAGGAACTGACCAAGAGTGTTGTTGCTCTATGTAAGACTGTTCAGGATCTTCAGACATGTTCCCCTGTAGAGGGGATCCAATTAACTTCCAGCTCAGAAGATCTTCCATGGCGACAGCAAAGAAGGATGCCACCGCAGCAGCGACGACTGACCTGCACTTGTAGGAGATCTACTGATTGATTTGACTCCGCAGTACGACCCATCTGTAGATGATGTGACAGGGTTGGTCATGTCGAGAGAGAGTGTCATTTAAATGGGCAACCCCTGGGGCAGAGGACCAACTCCGCAGGAGTAGGAAAATCTGGTCCAGCAAACTGGAGGAGCAAGTAAGTCGGAGGACGTCCAATGATTCTAGTTGTGATTGATGGCATCCCCTTCACCGCCCTCCTGGACACTGGTTCGCAGGTAACTACAATGCCCCACATATTGCACCAGAGATACTGGGCTGATGCAGATTTCACCCGACGCCCTGATGGAGACTTGTCACTTATAGCAAGTAATGGTCAGCCTTTGGTACAGGGGGGATACAAAGAAGTTACCATTAAGGTGGGAAGGGTGGAGCTTAAATCATAAGGTCTGGTGGTAGTAGATGTAGAGAGAGGGGAGTGTAACTCTATTGTAACCCTGGGCACTAATGTGATGGGAAATTGCCTAGGTGAGGTCATTGCCATTTTGCAAGACATATCAGAGTCAGCCTCGTACAAAGAAAAACATGCCCTCAAAAGAGAAATCAAGGTCCTCATCCAGCGACAGCAGGTAGAGCTAGCAGGAGGAGAGATTGGTAGTGTAAGGGTGAGTGATACCAACTCCATTATGCTGCCCCCCAGAAGTGAGACTATCATCTGGTGCCGAGCAGCCATAGGCATAAGGGGCCAGGATTACCAGGCTCTGCTGGAACCGGTTTACTCTGATAGCAGACCTACTGTGTTGACGGCTAGGGAGATTGTTGATGTCAAAAAGGGCAGTCCCAGTGCCCATCTTGAATTGTGGAGAGGAGGAAGCTTGCTTGCCCCGATATGCCACTGTGGCCAAACTGCTTACAGTCAGCAATAATGATATTCAGGCTGCAGAACCCTTGAACCCATCTGATTCGACTCATGACAATGTCTCCTTTGTTCAGTTGGAAGACTGGTGTCAAAAGCTGCATGTTGGCACTGACTCCACTCCCCAACACCTGAAGGATGGAGTGTTCCAAGTAGTACAGGAGTATGAGCGGGTCTTCAGTAAGAATCCCATGGATTTTGGGCAGGTAAAGATTATCTAACATATTATCCACACAGGGGACCATCCACCCATCAAAGAAAGGTATCGGCTCATAGCTCCTGCTTATTACCAGTGTGCAAAAAGCATGATAAAGGAAATGAAACAGGCCGAGGTAATCAGGGACAGTTGCAGCCCATGGGCAGCCCCCATAGCGTTGGTCCAAAAAAAGGATGGCACAATGCGTATGTGTGTAGATTATAGAAAGATTAACAAGATTACACACAAAGACGTTTATCCCCTACCACGCATAGAGGAGTCTCTGGCAGCACTAAAATCAGCTAGATACTTCTCCACTCTGGATCTAAACAGCGGTTACTGGCAGGTTCCCGTTGCTGAGGCAGTCCTATGGGACTATATGAGTGTAATCGCATGCCATTCGGTTTATGCAATGCACCTGGAACATTTCAGAGACTTATGGAATGCTGCCTCGGACATAAGAACTTTGAGACCATGCTATTGTACCTAGATGATATCATTATATATTCTAGGACCTACGAAGAACATTTGCAGAACCTAGCAGAAGTCTTTGAGGCGTTATCTAACTTCGGCTTAAAGCTAAAACCATCTAAATGCCATCTACTGAAGCCCAAGGTACAATATCTAGGCTATATCGTCAGCTCAGAGGGAGTGGCCCCAGATCCAGACAAAGTTACTGTCATCAGAGACTGTTGAGTACCCACCACCATTAGGGAGGTCCGACAATTCCTGGGACTAGTGGGCTCTTACCGACGCTTTATAAAGGATTTTACCAGGTTGCCAGCCCCCCTTCAAGACCTCCTAGTTGGCCAAGCCAAAAAGACCAAAAGTAAGAACTCCCCAATAGACTGGGATGCCAGATTGGAAGAGTCATTTCAAAACCTAAAACAAGCACTTACTGGAGAAGAAGTCTTGGCTTACCCGGACTATGATCAACCCTTTATCCTCTACACAGATGCCAGCAACAGTGGATTAGGAGCTATCCTATCTCAGGAGCAGAAGGGCAAAGAGAAGGTCATCGCCTATGCGAGTAGGAAGCTTCGCCCCACTGAGAGGAACCCTACCAACTATAGCTCCTTCAAGCTAGAGCTCTTAGCTATTGTATGGGTGGTGACTGAGAGATTTAAACATTACTTGGCCTCTTCCATATTTACCATCTACACAGACAACAATCCCTTGACGCATCTGGATACCGCCAGGCTTGGCAAATTGGAGCAAAGGTGGATGGCTCGGCTATCCAACTATGAGTTCGTTATTAAATACCGAGCTGGTATGGTAAATGAAAACGCAGACGCTTTGTCCCACATGCCAAACCCTCCTGATTCAGAGGAAGATCCAGCTGACCTTGAAGAGATTGAAATGCCGGCATTTCACAACAAGAGTGTCTCCAGATTCTGATTGTGTGGTAGGGAAGAGTTTTGTCACCCGAGAAGTTTCTTTGAACCCACTACCCCTGCATGGTTGGGCAGAGACACAGAGCAGTGACCCAGCTATATGCCTTATCAAGGAACTCCTTGGTACAGAAAATTCATCCCTAGCTCCTGATGGACCTGCAGATGCTCAACAGTTGTGGAAAGAGAGAAAAAAGCTTTTCATTTTTGAATACAAATTGGTCCGAAGAGCCATTAACCCACGTAAGCATGAGATAGAATGGCAGATTGTAGTTCAAATAAAAGATGTGCCTTTGTTTCTAGAAGCCTATCACAATCTAGCGGGACACTTTGGTTGGAAGAAGCTAGAAGTTGTCATCCGTGACCGCTTCTTCTGGATGGTTATGAGACGATCTATTGAGCAGTGGTGTAGAGAGTGCGGCCCGTGCAACCTCAGAAGGAAGAATCACACCAGTCAAAGGGCCCTCTTACAGCCCATAGTGACGAAGCAACCTTTAGAAATAGTGGCCCTCGACCATGTCCATCTCACCCCGAGCCGATCAGGGTACAACTATGCTCTTACCATCGTAGACCATTACTCCCGATTCTTGGTGGTTGTGCCAGTGAAAGACCAAACTGCAAGAATGGCTACAAAGGCATTTCAAGAATATTTTTGAAGACCCCATGGATACCCAGATCAAGTTCTGACAGACAGGGGTCCAGCCTTCGAGACTGAAGTCTTCCAGGAGTTTTGTTCCTTATACGGATGTAGGAAGATCAGAACAACTCCGTACCACCCGCAAGGCAACGGTCTTTGTGAAAAAATGAACCATCTTGGTATCAACCTACTGCAGACCTTGCCGTTGGAAGAAAGGAGCCAATGACCAGAGAAATTGCCTGATCTGATTGAAATGTATAATCATATTCCGACCACCTCAACAGGATACGCTCCAGCTTACTTGATGCGTGCACGACCAGGTAAATTTCTCATTGATCTGGAAATGGGAGTCCTAACTCCTGAAACCCTATCCAGCCAGCTAGGCACTGATTGGAACACCGAAAGGCAATTACAATATCAGAAGGTCCAGCAATGTGTGGAACAAAGCCTTGCTCAAGTTAGACAAAAACAAGAAAAAGACTTTAATCGGCGTGCTGTAGCATCCCCCTTATCCCCAGGTGAACAAGTGTTAAAGAAAAAGAGAAGGAGCCACAAATTGGATGACCAATGGGAGGCTCAACCTTATACCATCCTACCATCTAACCACAATAACAGCAAAGTATGTACCATCCAAAGACGGTGGAAAGACATATACAACTGTGTCAAGAGACAATTTGAAAGTAGGTCCCGCCCAACTGCTTGAAAAAGTTGAAAGCAGTGAACAAGTTCTTCAGCAAATGGAAGAGGTTGACACAAGTATTCGAACGGTCCTAGGGGAGTTCCCCCATTCTTGGCTGCAAGTTGAAAATGCAGCAGTAGTTCCAGTGATGCTTTTCACACAACAGTCCCCACAACTGACACCAATCCCTTCTGAAAGAGAAGAGCAGCTAGCACCAGCTCCTGACACTTTGCATGCCCAAAGTCCAGAAAATCTTCCTCATCATAGAGGTGAGCCTACTGTACCCGGGGTGGGTTTAAGGAGAGGTAGACAGTTGCCTAGTCTCCTCATTTTGCGCAGGTCACAGCGTAGTACACAGGGACAAATCCCCTTTCGTTATAAGGATGATTAAAAAAAATTTTTATGTGTTCATGTTAGGCTATGTTCACACGGGTTAACTACGGGACGTAATTACGCCCCGCAGTTACGCCGTGTGGCCGGGGGCGGGAACGGGGGAGCGAGCGGGGGGCCGGGACTTCGCCGGCCCATAGACAATCATTGCTAGCGGCGCGTATATGCCGCTAGAAAATGACATGTCAATTATCTCCCCCCTCGGCGTATTCGCCAAGCAGGGAGAGGAGACGTAATCCATAGTTCTTTATTAGAACTGTGGATTACCGTAATGAATGGGCCGTTTTCAGCCCGTAATTTGCGCACTTCGGCGCATAATTACGGACCGAAATACGACCCATTTTAAGCCGTGTGAACATAGCCTTAAACTATGCCTTATGTACCATTCCTAACAGTGTTAAAAAGAAAATAATAATAATGTGTGCCCACATGGACTAATGTGAGATTTCAGGAACCATTACGCTTTCTTTATCTACAAAGACTCTTGAAAGGGTTACAAATAAAAGCAACCCGTTTCACCGTTCAGTTGACCCACCCTTGGATGAAAAAACTGGGGGCCTTTGGGAAAAAGCATCCAAAACAGCCAGTGCAGTGAATTGGATTTATGGTCTGTGTCCCCCCACAGTGCACTCGGGACATCAGGAGTGGGGAGGGGTTTTGGGCTGTAATCCACGACTAGTTTTTTAAAGACGGTTTATGTGTTCAGGTCAATGTTATTTGTCTTGCTATGTACTGGCTCTAGCCCAATTTATTTGAGGATTTGTTATTCTTTGAGGGGGGAATGTGACCCCTCAGTTGGATCCCCACAAAATAATATCTATGTAAAGTTCCATTGCATTATTAGATGTGATGAAAGTTATTTTTGCAAAGCACTGACAGACATTGTAACCGGGCCCCTTACGGGGTTCTTTCATTTTACCTTCATACAGAGTTTAGGCAGGGCCCTCTAGCAAAGGAAGGGGAAATGTGCGGAGAGGGTGCAGTAGTTGGGTAGAAGGATTTTCCCTCATGTAGGGGGTGTTCCCTTCTCAGTGCAAGCTGAAAAAAACCAGGGTATCATCCTTGGCCACAGTGATTTTCCAGAGTCTTTGGCAAACTGAAAAAAACAAATTGGTGTTCAAAACTAGCAGAGTGAATTCCCCGGGAATTTAAAGCAGCCCCTCGAGTCAGGAGTTCAGTGGTACAGAAGCCGGGTTTCCTTAACTCACACTGCCTGTTTCGGGAAAAGGGATCCCCGATCCAGCATATTTCTCTCTTGGTTTTTCAGAATTAAAGAGTAGTTTCAATGTGTAATAGCAGCAGGTGAGTTAAACCCCATCTACAGCAAGAATTGAACTCTCATCGCACTGTGTACCCCCAAATGTAATGTCTGAGAGCTTCAGAAAAATTGCAATGTTGTAATCCTGCCTGGAGTGTTTTTTTTCCCCACATCACCTCCCCTCTGCCCGGGGGTCCCCCCTTTGTTGGGGGGGGGTTAATCCCAGGCACTAATTACCCCCATCTATCCCAGGGATCTCCATTAGTGCCAGGCCAAACTCTGGCTGACAACCCCAACTGGCGTCACAAACTTTTTTCAATAACTTCACCTTTGCCGAGCCTGCCCAGCCCTCGGACCACCGTGCACTACTACCGAGGCCGGCCAGGGCGGTACATGTGCATCTGGAGTGTGGGTTTGGTTGTGTGATTTTTGCACCCTGGAATGATTAGAAGGTGGAATGAAAGGAAGTAAAGTTACCCATTTTATTTGTACCCATGTTACATGCTGGGGGAATGGTGTAGGTGACACCAGGTTAATAAATGAACCCCTTCTCTGCCCTAGGCCATAAAGGATATTGGCAATACCTTTTTATAGGTGCTAAACTATGTGGGATTTTGGCATTGACCTTTTCTCTGTCCTAGACTTTCAAGTATTTTAATGTTAACTCTTATCCGTTTTTGCCTTAAAAACCCAAAAAATTAAATTTCTACCCTGCTGGAGGTCGTAAAATGTATGCAAAAATTTACATGGTTTGATTTTTAAAGCTTTTGGTAAAAATCTGTATTTCAAGAGAAGAATCAGATCAGGGAGTCAGTCATCATCCCGTGAAACTTGTGTATAACAAGAGGCAATAACATCTGCTCCTAACTCTAAGACTATGTTCACACGGCTTAAAATGGGACTTATTTTAACCCCGTATTTCCAAATACTGCGCTAAATAGGGGTGAAATATGCCCCTTCATTACGGGGAATCCCCCAATTCTCATAAGAACATGGATTACGTCCCCTCTTCCCGCTCGCACAATACTCCGAGCTCCGCAAGTAATGAATGTCCATGGGGCCGGCGGGTTGCCGCCCCCCTCCCCTCGCCCCACGGGAGCTCGTGTGAGCTCCCGAACGCCAGCGTAATTGCGGGGCGTAATTACGCCCCGCAATTACACCGTGTGAACATAGCCTAATGGTATGTTCACATGGCGCGTTGACTCCGTGTTTGCATACATTTTTAGATGTGTGTTTGGATCTGTGTTTCAGACCCTAAACGGACCCAAGCTTGCATCTAACAATGTGCAGAGTGATTTACATTGCTTTCCATGTAAAATATGCATCGGTATTCAGACAAATGATCGCCGATGTGTGTTTACATGCGTCTTCAGATGCATCTTCCGGATCCGTTCAAAGAATTGATATGTAAATTCTTGATCCGAAAGACGCAGCAGACACCCTATGTAAAACTATAGGGTACGTTTTGACTGCAGCCAAAATGCATCAAACATGCAGCTGCGGATCCAATACACCATGTGCAATGTATTTGGTAATAAACTTTATTTACTACTCCTACATGTTTAATGTTAATCAATGAAATGAGAATACCCTTTCAATCTTTTCTTTGCCATAGATCACTGTGTCATTGACCTCTGCACTGCTTTGGATCATCAGGAATGCACATACTAACTACTCTTTTATGCTAGACTTTGAGGGATACCAGTATTATTCTTTTCTCTGCCCTTTCTGCAGGGAAACATGTCAACCTGCCTATGTCAACTTCAAGAAGGGGGATAGCTATATCTACCTGCAGGGGGGCATATTCCTACTTATGGGGGGGGGGGGCGAAACAGTGCCAAGCAAAACGGTAACAATGTTTTGAACTTTTTTTTTATTTAATTGTCTTTATTTGGACCAACAGGAGTAAAATACAGAAGTAAACATCTTGTTACATTCCACACAAGAAAATAATACAATAGGTCATAAAGTATCAAATGTCAATCAAAGGCATTAGACTTTAACACTTATACATGTCTTCATACAAATCAGTGGTCCTTTTTTCCCTTATTTAAATTGCCTATTTAAATAACTACTAAACACGTACAACTTTAACTCTTTGTTGTGCTCGGTAGAATAGTAAACATATCAGTACAATCAGTTGTAAAGGTATCCCCTTCCCCCCTGCCCAGTCTCGTTCGGATCCCCCCCCGCGCACGCCGCACACCCTGCCACCCTCCCCCCCGCAGACCCAAAGTCTTTGGGTCATTTAGGATATGCCTCTTCAGCAATCTTACACTATTAAGGTAATAGCGTCTCCCTCGTCGCTAATCAGGTATGTGTTCAAGATCACAGCCCCTGTCAGAGGATAGTAGTTATATATCTGGAAGGGGTTCAAAACCATCCATTGCTATATGCTCTTCCAGTGGTTGCCCCTGAAAACCCCTAGCAAGAGGTTCTGCACCTGCTAGCTGCTGCCTTAAGTACCACAATGTCGATTCAAAGCAAGAATATACTTTTTGTCTAACCCCTTGTGGCATGATCTCTATAAATTTCCCCCAGAGACGAAAGAATTTTCCCACTTTTTTCTCTTTATGTAGCATCGCCTCCACCCAATCCATTCTCAATAAAAATGTACATTTCTCCATAAACTGTGTGAAAGTCGGGCTTGCGGGTTGTGGCCAGCACTGGAGTATTGTTTTCCTGGCAGCGGCTGACAGTAAATGTAAGAGCTGTACTTCTCTATTTGTATAGGGGGGTGCTTCCCCATCTTCCAAGCCAAACAGGGCCCATGTTGCACTCAAACAAAAGGATGGCACCAAATTTCGTTGGATAAAGGTGGCTATGGTTTCCCAGTATTGCTTGATCCCGGGGCAAGTCCACAGGCAATGAAACAGGTCTGCCGCAGGAGAGCTACAGCGAAAACATCCATCTGTCGCAAATCTTCCCATACGATGCCCTCTCAATGGGGTCAGGTACGCGTTGTGTGCGATTTTAAGATTCATCTCCGCGTATCGGGTGGAGGGGAGAAATTTGTGGGCCTTGGCTAGAGCAGACAGAGTAAAATTTGGTGAAAATTTTGGGTCACTTGCTATCCATCTAGTTAATTGTGTAGGGGTGTCCTCATATGTCAAGTTTCCCAGTAGAAATCTGTAGATCTGCGATAAATGTCCCCGCCGAGCAGGAGGTTTCGAGACAGCCGTAAAAGCCCCATCCCAGTCGCTTCCGTCATTAATTTAGAACCCCTTTTGAAAAAAAATGTTTCCTGAGATAAATTGAAGAAGGGTATACTACATGGGGGAAAGTTTTCCCAACTTCCTAATGAAAAGGGTTTACGGGTTCGGGGGTTTATCCAGTCTTCCAGAGTTCTCAGGCCCATGTTATATAACCCTTGGGAAAAATACCATGAGGTTTTTTCCGCCCCTGAAATTTGGTTGTGGATCAGTGACAGGTGTAGAGAGGTGAGGCAAAGCTTCCTGGGGGCCCTCATCTTTTTCCAGGCTTCCAAACCGGCTTCAGCAGCAATTAACACGTATCTCTGAGGGTTTGGGTTGTTTGCGGGCACAAGTTAATAAGAGATATAGGGAAAGAAAATCTCCCCAAATGAGTGCTGGCAATCCCTCTGCCCCCTGCGCCAATCCGTAAGGTCCCGCCCATGTCCCAAAAACAAAATTCTGATGTTTGGGGAAACCCCAGGCCCCTATTTGTTTTGGGTTGACAGGTAGATGTAAAGGTATGCCGCCCTCTTATTATCCCAGAAAAATGCCCCGGTAGAGGGCGTTTATTAATTTTTCATCCTTAGGCCTAAGAAAAATTGGCAGAAATTGGAGCAGGATAACAGCCAGGAAATCCACCTTTTTATAAGGTTTTCCTCCCCATAAATTAGGTATGTTCTCCCAGGTTTTAAATTTTGTGTCGCTGATGAAATGTATCTTTTTAAGTTTCCTGAAAAATATTTGCTGGGTTTTAGTGAGGAGATGCCCAGATTTTTAAATGAGGATTTGACCTTTTTATTTGAAATGGGCAGACCATAAGGGCCTGGTGGGGCCTTTCAAAAGGAGACCCTCGCTCTTATCCCATTTATCTCATTTCCGAAGGCGCCCCTGCTTTCACTATTCCGGCGCGGGCAGTTTCCGTTTTGGGTCTTTTATATTAGTAAAAATCCTGCTATGCATGGTTTTAAACATGGGGTTTATTTGTTATGCCTGAATGAGGTTCCTGAGAAATATGTTAAGAGTGGATCTTTAAAAAATTAAACAAAATGGGAGGGGGGACCCCTGCTTTTTACCCCCTCTAAAGAGGTTACGGGGGGTTACAGGGCCTTTTTTAAAAATTAGTGGGTTGAAAAAATTGAGATGGAAAAGGGGTCTGGAAGTTTAGAAAGACAGATCCAAACCCTAGCACCAGACAGATTTAGGTAGGGGCGGAAACCTTATCAAACCCTTTCCGTCCGGGTTTAAACGCATGGACACGGATGGCCCACTCTGAGCCGCTAAATTCCCGCCGTTTGCCACCCTAACTTTTCAAAACCGAGTGAGATTCTTACAAAACCCAGATTGATAAGGGTGAATAATATTTGGCAAGATTTTTTGGAACCTGTTGGCTAAGATTTTTGGCAGTAAATTTTAGTGTAAAGTAGGTTCAGCAGTGAGATTGGTCTGTAAAAGGTGAGGAGGGTCGGATTTTTCCCCGGGGTTTTGGGGTTAACGTCTTCTAAAATCAAAAAAAGGAGGGCACCTCTGGGGATAGAAAATATATTCATTGAACAATGGGGTCAGGTAGGGGGTCACCCAGGTTTTAAGATCTTATAAAATTGGTGAGAACCGTCGGGCCGGGGGCCTACCATGGCCGACGATGAGATCTTCCCCTTACTTCCCTTCCTAATTTCCCCCTCCAATTCGCGTATTGTTTTGGGGAAATGCCCGGCATTTGGGAATTAAGAAAATGATGGTTTTCCCCATGTCATCAAATGGGGGGAATATACAATTTTTCGTAGTAGGAAAAACCCCCCTCGTATCATTGATGCCCCCAAAGGACACACCCCTTTCGGGGTCGAGAGGTGGTTGTGTCTTCCAAGGTTTCGTCTTTTGGCATAACACACTTTGTCTCCCTCCCCCCTAAGAATTTATTTTGTGTCGCCCTGTATTTCCTAAGCTTTCCTTTTTAAAAAAGTTTCAGTAACCCCCTTGGCTCTAAAACCCGCTTTTGTTGATCAGAGTGGATCCCCGTAGTGCCTTTGGCTCTTGGATTGGAAATAAGTTTTAAAAATTTATTTTGGTACTTTCCTTTTCAGCCCCCCCTAGTGATGAGCCCCCCCGGGCACGCCTTTGCCGTAGCCACAATAAAGGGAATTATTTACAGCCCCCTGTTATCTGCTAAATATTGTTTCATTGCGAAATCAATAGTTTTGACGATTTTTATCGAAAAAGTTAAAATCGGCACAGTTTTTATGTTGATCGGTTTTTTTTAGATCCGCGATAATTTGGGTTTTAAAATTGTGATTATTATTAATACGCCCATTTTCGGGGCTTCCTGTAATTTTTGGCGGCCAGCAAATAACTTTGAGAAAAAGCAGGTGAGCTGTGTGTGCGCGTCATGACTGGGATGTGTATGGTTGCGATTGGCTGGAAAAAACACATGACCTCATTTTTTCATAGAACAGCCCTTTTTTTTGCCTTAGGTGTGTCAGGTCTAAGGATAGGATGTGCGCCTCCTTGTGCAAAAGTCAGCGAAATTATTTTATTTGTTCACAGAGACAGCTATACTTTTTTTGGGGAACCTTAAACTTAGGTGATCAGGATTTGCAGATTTTAGGTAGTTACTAGATTTTAAAAGGGGGGTCTATGCTGTTTAAAATCCCAAGGGGGAGCGGGGGGGGGGCCCCCGGGGAAAACCCAAAACAAACTCTTTAAAAAAGGGTACTGGATATTGTGCCCCCAGACTTAGTGTGAATTTTCATTGCAAAAGCTTTTTATTAAAAAAGTTTTTTTGAAATATTCTTGGATGTTGGTAGCCTGAACTTATATTAGGATACGATCTTTTCCTTTTAATGCGGGTTTTTTGTTTTGGTGCAAAATCACTTTTATTTTCATTTTACATTTGAAGGTGTTTTTTTTCTTTTGGCATAAGTTTGGTTTTAAGGTACCTTGCTTAAATTTGAATCCAGCAAATTTTTAGCACCCCCAGGTGTTTTTATATGCCAAAAAAAACCTTTTATTATCCGTAACTTTCAAAAGGTTTTTTTTTCACTTTGGCGCCGGGGCCAGCTTTGTTCATAGACACCTTGCGTTAAAATTTTAATACAGCAATTTTGTAGTACCCAAGGTGTATTCATAGGTGCCAAAAATTCCGTTTATTTTTCCCCTATACATTTTGATGGTTTTTTTTCACTTTTGTTCAGTCAAGCTTTTTTTATAGAGGTCTTTTTACTTAAAATTTTAATCCGAATTTTGTGTCACAAGGGGTTTGATAGGTGCCAAAAATACCTTTTAATATATATACATTTCAGATAGGTTTTTTTTTACTTTTTTGGGCGTCAAACTTTGTTTTTTAGAGGGACCTTTTCACTTAAATTTGAAACCGTAATTTTGTAGTCTCCACAGGGGTATTGTTTGGTGCCAAAAATACCTTTTTTATCAGTATACATTTCAGTACGTGTTTTTTTCATTTGGCGAGGCCAGCTTTGTTCATAGAGCCCCTTGCGTTAAATTGAAAAACAGCAATTTTGTGTCACCACAGTGTATTCATAGGGGCCCAAAAAAACCGTTTTTTATCCGTTACATTTCCCGATACGTGTTTTTTTCCTTTTTTTGGGCAGTCAAGCTTTTTTGATAGAGGGACGTTGCACTTAATTTTAATCCAGCAATTTTGTATCACCCCCAAAAGGGGTTTTTGATAGGTGCCAAAAATTCCTTTTATTATCAGTTAATTTCAATAGGTTTTTTTTTCCCTTTTGGTCAGTCAAAGCTTTGTTGAAGAGGTACCTTTCAGTTTAAAATTTTAATCAGCAATTTTGTAGTCACCACAGGTGTATTGATAGGTCCAAAAAAAAACCTTTTATTATCCGTATCATTCAGTGGTTTTTTCACTTTTTGGGCAGTCCAGCTTTTTTTGATGAGGTACTTGCACTTAATTTGATCCAGAATTTTTTTTTTGATTTGGGGATTTGAGAATAGCTGTGATTTGCTATCTTTTATAAAAGACTTTCAAAAAACTCTTCCCTACCTTCTCAAATTTTTTTCTTTTGAAAAGGACGAAATTCAGGTGGTAAGCGAGCAAAGAGGGGGTAGGCATGGGAGGTAGAGGTACGAGGAAGGGGCTCCCTTCCCGTGTGGCGGGGCAACAGCATGCCGCGGATCGTCGGTTGCAGGACCGTAGGCCTGTATCGCTGGGCGGGCCCTGTGAATCTCAGTAAGAACAGCGCGCCCTTTTTCTTTTTGGTTAATGCAACCCGCATCCAAATCTTACCTCCTCGTCCCCCGTACGGCCACATTTGTCGTCATCAGCATCATCAGCATGTCCAACTGAACGAAGGGAGCCCAAAAAGTCAACTCGTGTTACTCACCATGGGTAATCCATTGTTTGAAACCTCTTTATGACAAATGGGTTGGGGGCAGAAGGCTGTTAAAAGTCAAGAGGCCAAAGAGGTGATTTTGTTGCTCGACGCCCCCGTTTTGAGCCCTAGAGAAGGAAAAAGGGGAAACCCTCAATCGGCAAAAAACCCCAGCGGTCGGAAGCTTGCAGTGCCTCTTGCTTGTAGCCCCCCACTCCCGGATGAGAATGTCAGGGCGATGAAGTCACCTGTGTTTAAAAATGAGATGACGAATTTCGGATCCCCAACGTGGGCTTTTCAGCAAATTTCTTGCGAGCGTTCATCATGGATGAGGAGGAAACGAGGGTAGTGTCAATACGGGCCCGCCTCAAAAAAGGGAGGGGCATGCAGAAAGGATTTATTCCCCCAGCCACGGTAGGGGAAAACCCCCGCTCCTGCTTTCGCCATCAAAAAGGTCAGGACTCTAAGCCGGGGCCCTTTTTGGCAAGCCTCTGATTCACCCAGCGATGTCATATCCACCTTGCCTTTAAAGATAAGTAAGGCAAGAATTTAGGTGTTTAACCACCACCAACATGTCTAGCCATAAAGGAATGCAGGGTTTTGAAATGGGGGAAAACACTTGGCCAAAAAGGCCAGCCCGATGCCGGGGTTCCAACCACTGCCCCCTTTTTGGGGTTCGGGGGTTTACACCCGTGCCCCCGTCCAAATTGAACATGTTTCCCGGCATGAAGAAATGACCCCGCACAGAGGGAATGAGTTCCTCCTCAGTGTGAAGCGCCCCCAGACGAGAGGACTTTATTACAATACAAGGGATTTTTACAAATGGTTCGGCGTGGCTCAGTTCCTTTTTTTGCAGTCTTGGGAAAATGTGGCACTATTTGATTGTTTCTCCGATAGGTCATGGTTTCCACCCAGGTCCATGTGGCAATTGGGGGGAGTGGGCCCGGAACAGGCCCTTGGATTCTGTGCTGTTCACTAAGTTTATATGTGTAATAATGTTTTTGTCCACAAATTTCATTACAAAAGTTAAAAAAAATATTTTTCCCCCCACAATCCCCCCTAAACATTATTAACTCTGACCCTGAGTTTGTTCAAATTGTTTTTTCCCCCAAAATCAAAAATCACCTGTGCCTGCCAAAGCTGGGGGGAAAAGGGATGTGGATGCTTCCCAGGTTTTTGAGATGAGCACCCTAATTGCGAGTGCCCCCCCCCCCTTTGTATTTGTTTTTCCCAGCCCTGACGGGCCCCCTCTTTTTTCCCTTTTAATCATCTGGACCCAATTTGGTAAAAATTGTGGTTCTCAGGGGGCTAATGGGTCCCCGGCATTAATGCATGTTATCTCACTTTTAAAACCAAAGGAAAATTGGGGGTTCATTATAAATCTTTTTGTTTATAATCTTTTTTATGCAAAAAAATACACAGGTAATCAGCCATCAGTATCAGAACTATAACAATGGAAGTGCCTACTTGAGTCAACACTTTCCCATCCTGACATCCCCCCAAAAAACTGCCCCATGGTTCCTTACCCCAGATTCTCCTTCCACTTTTTGGAAAATCACCAATTTTTTGTCAAGGCCATCGTCCTTCCCGTGGGACCAGGATTGTCGGGGAATTAGGGTGCAACAACTGTTCCCAAAATTTGGCAAAAACCCCCTCTTTTTTCTGCTAAAACACCCCAAAGCCATTCTTTTTTGGGAAACTCATGGTAGAGGTGGGAAAATTGGTTGGCTAGACCCGGAGAGCACCCCCTTAGAGTAATTAATAAACTCTGTTGGTTTTTTAAAACAGGAAATTAATCCATTTTAACATTTTATTAAGACCCATGGGGCATCAAAATAGAAAACCCCCCCGCTTACTTGGTCCCCCCTTTTAAAAAATTCTTTGGGGCCCCCTTTGGGAACCTAGGGCATTATGTAATATGTGGGTCAAAACGCCACGGGGGCCTCCCCTTTTCTGCATGTGATTTACTTTCCAAGACCCAAGGCCCTCTGGATTGGACGTATGGGAAAAGGCATGAAAAATTTGGTGGCGACATTGACCGTCCTTTACTCTCAAACCCTGCCCCTCACTGACACAAACCAAATCCAATAGATGTCGCTAAGGATTTGGACCGATTCTAAATTTTGGGGACGCATCCAGTGAACTGAAATTGGCACAAAAAACTTCACTAAAGTTGCAATAAATTATTACCTGGGTGGCTCGTAACATTTAATTCCCTGGTAATTGTGGCGCCTTTCCCCCGGGTTTTTTGGGGCTTGGTAATATGGGATATTTTAACTTTCCTTTCCACGGGGCATGTGTATAAAAGGGGTGTTAGAAAACAAACTCATAAAACACTCTTCTACACGAAGGGTTTGTTAGGGGTACTGTACCCGTGGGGCTTGGCCAGCACTTTTAAAAAAAAATAGTTTTATTTTGGCTTTGGGCATTTTAAATTTTAGCCTTTTCCACCCAGGCTTTTCATTTCTTTACCCTTTTTTCCTTTTGCCGGGGCCCTTTTAAAAGGGGGATTTGCCTGGCCCCTTTTTTTGAAGTTTGGATTTTGGGAGCCAAAGGGTTGGGGCTCCCGGGGGTTTTGACTTATTCTGGACCGCCCCACGGGGAAGAGTCCACCATATTTTGCTTGAATTTCCAAGATGGGAACAACCATAACATTCCCAAATATTTTAATGCCCCATCACATATTCCTGCATCTACGGGTTGGGGTTTTACCCCGTATTGAGAACCAAGGATTGAAAGCTCCTATAAAACCCACTTTTTTTCCCCCAGTTTTTTGCCATAAGAGTCATTCTAGTGAAAAGGGGATCTTTGTTGGAATCTTTTCTGTTTAGTGCCTGGGTTGAGGCGATCCCCTGTCATCCCCTGTGTTCCCACCCTGCGGCTGTCCAAGGCTGCAAGCTTCATCCCCCCCTTACCGTCCACAATAATTTTCCCCCCCCTTCAACGGTGGGCCCAACCCATTGTGGAGCCCAACAAAAAAACAACTGACAATACACAGTAACAAATGTATTGTGGCTATTTGGGACTTGAAAAATTATCCCAAAAGGTGGTACCCATTTTTGGGGGGGTCGCTTTTTAGGATTCTGTAACGGGTTTTAGGGTAACACACAAAAGGTTTTTCAGGCCACGTGGAGGACCCCCTTTTTGAAAAGGCTTATGGACCCAGTACTCTTGCCTTCAATTTTCAGCGTGGGAGTGTAAAAGGACTTGGAATGGGCCGTCAAATTGGCTCCAAGGTTCTCTCACGGTTTCTTCACCAGTACAAAATCTCCGGGTTAAAATGAGTGAAAAACCGGGATCAGAGTTTGGATTGGAAATGAAAAAGGACTAAAGGTGTGTTACTTCCAATTTTTTTTACAGAGAGAAATCACAAAATTCACAAGATTCTTTTCCCAAACTTAACTTTTGGGGGATGGTACCGCCCACCCCGGGGCCCCCAAAGGTTTTTCAAGGGAGAAACCCCGGGGGTTTTGTCTTGGGGTGTTTCCAGAGTACGCGCTTTGGTAAAATCTCGGGCCAGGGAAAAAGGACACCTCCCCGATGCTTTGGGTTTTTATTTTTCAAGGTGAAGTTCGGGTCTCTAAACCTTTCCCCTATCTGGGTGATAGGGGTGTGCAGGACCTGGGTCGCCCCCCATCTTCACAAAGTTTTGGTTATTTCTGTGTGAATGCTGGCCCCTGGCACTCTCCACCACTTCCGGGACTCCCAAAACGACAACAACCTCTGTTAGAAATTTCTTAGGTAGTTTTGCTTCATGTTAGAAGTCGGGGATGCTTCTGGCCTTTGGAGAACATGCCACCACTACCAATGCTACTGATAGCGTCGCTTTTGGGTAATTGGGTGGGGGTAAATTTGAACCCCTTTGGGAAAGGGGATTGTGGTTTGGGTAAATGTTATTTGGCACTGATCAGTCCGGCCTGGGGTTTTCCAGGTGGAAATCTCGAGCTCTTGGTGTATTTAGCTTCCCTATGGAGAACCCGGGGCCATATAGATTTATTCCACACCCATTTTGGTTCTTTCCCTATGGTAATCCCATGGGCCCTTGGGCCCTGCTGGAAGAGCAGGGGGGGTAAACAACCCTAGTTCCCAAAAATCCAAGTCCCCTGGGTGTATCAGTTCGTTTTGGTCCTTCTTGCTCCCATTCTTCTTTTTTCCTCCGGGGTCATCCCCGAAAAAAGTTTTAAAGGTTTTTATCCCTGCCCGTTCCATTACTGCATTTTCCGGGACTTCACAGGTCCTCTGCATCTTGGATTGAGTTTGTCATTACACAAAAACAATCTGCTTCCTCTCTCCCAAAAGGTTGAGTGCATCCACTTAGCTGTTGGGGGGCCAGTTGGGGTTTCCCTTTTGCCTCCTCTGAGTCAGCTTCCATGACTTTCACTTTAATGATTGTATTGTTGGGGGAGGGTTGTGCTCCAAAGGGTTCTGTAAATACCTTTGCATTCTTGATTTGGAATCCCCCCGGCCCTTCTATACCCCCGGTGCCAGAGTTGGCCAAAAAACTGGCAAATGCCCAAAACATATCTTTAGTCAGTTTAAAAAGTTGGCTGTTTTTTCCTTAACATGTTGCTGCCCCGCAGGGCTCGGCTAGCTTTTTGTGCTGATTGTGGGGGATGCCCCGCAGAAACAACAGTTGTGGCGGATGTCACAGCATATCCCGATAACTTCCAGTTTTATCAGCAAATCTAGATCCCCCAGTGAATAGCACATTTTCGCATTTCAAATTTGGGGTTTCACAAACGTTGGGAGATGTGCACCTCTTGCTGCATGACTTCAAGGAAATGAAAGAAGGGACTGGGTCATCTAACCGTGGGAGTGGAGGATTGGGAAGTCATGCCTCCGGGGGCCTTATATTCCCCCCTTGAAGAAAAAGCAGGTTTGGGAGGGGTTTAGTACGTACATCTTTGTAAATAACGTTGGAAGGAAGTAGAAGGGGCATGGAGCCATTTGGCGTTGTGTTGATAAATGTTTTTGTGACTTAGTCTAATATGGCTTTTAAATCATGAAGTTCCTGGGTGGAAGGGTGGCCCAAAATAATATCAGAAGTCTTATCCAAAAGGCTTGAGCTGCAAGAACGGCCCTCAACATATGGGTGCCGTCTGTGCCACTTCTAGGGGTAGGAAATAGTGCCAAGAGGCCCCATCCGTCCCCCGGGGGTTGGGACGGACTCCTGAACGGCCCCGACAATTTTGAGACAAATAAAGTGAAAAGGGTTTGGGGATAGTCGGGGAATGCCGAGCGTGGGGCATGACAACGAGTTTTTTCAGACGGCAACCCATCCTCCACCTCAAGAGAAAGGATTGGGTTTGATACCAGAATGGATTCTTCAGGGCTTCATAAAAGGTTCCATTTGGGGCTGAAGCGTTAGGGATCCATTTTCACAGTAATCACCAGCCCGGAAAGCTTTTAATGTTTTGTTCCACGGGGTGTTGGGAGTCTCTGATAGAAAATTTGCGGGTTTTTGTGAGGGCTTTTCAACCTTGAGAAAAGCAGTGGCCCCAAAAAGTAACTTTAATACGCACCATTTGGGTTTTTTTAGAAAAAATTTAGAGTTTATTTAGGCCCAAAAGTTGTGTAAAGACAAAGAATATAGTTGAAAACTTGACGGCCTTCACACAACAGTAAAAGGTCATCCCCATATTGGAGGAGGGTAACATCTGGATGGTCAGCCCTCCATGGGATAGACGGCTTGTAGGGGTTAGAAAGTGGTGGGGAGAGTTTTGGCCCCCCCTGAGGCATCACAGTCCGGTGATTGCTGGCCTTGATGTAAAACAAATAATATTTGGGCAGTCCCCAGGAGAAGGACGCTGAAAAAAAAGGGATTTGCAGGGGCCCACCACTGAAAATGGTAGCAGAAGGTGGTATAGTGTGGTAGAGTGGGGTATTTGGGACAATGGGGGGCCACCCAAAAGGTGGCTTGATTGACAGCCAAGGGCTTGAACCCTTTTGAATTTCTCTGTTCACCTGGGGGGGTCTTCTTTCTCAAGGAAAAAGTGGTGTGTTTGCAGGGGAGATACAAGGGATAAGCGCCCCCCTTTCTGAGGAGTGTAGAGATCTGGGCTTTTAGGGAGGGGCCCCTTGGAGGGTTGAGCGGGTACTGTGGTACATGAGGGATGGAGCCTTTTTTGAGAAAAAACCTTTACTGGAGGACTGGGATGTGTCCAATACATCGGGCCCTTTTGGGCCCACAGTGTTGGTAGCTGGTTAGCATAGTAGTCAGGGATAGTGCAGTAAAGTCCCCAAGGAGAAATATCAAAACTTAGGGGGAGACTATGAGTAAAAAAGATTCTTTATTTGAAAGTGGTGAAGGTAGGTCCAGATGCATTCCCTCTTCATCTTTAAGAATAGTAGTTTTGGAGTTTTGTAAAAGGGGTCCGCCCCCGGGAGAAAATTTTAAGTGGACAGGTTGGTGAGACTATGAGCCCTAGCTAAAAAACATCCTTGTCAGGGCGCGGCCCCGGGCAGCTTGGCGGCCGTCCCCCTGTGCGCACGGGGCCCCGGCAGGGGCTGCGCGGTGCCCGGGCAGCCGTGGTCCTTCCCCTCTTGCCCGGGAGCCCCCGTACTTACCTTTTCCCCGCTCCTGTCTCCAATCTGACGCCGCCGCGTGAAATAACCCCCTGTTTAAAGGGGTGCGCGCCGAGGGCTGGTCCGGTTTTTAAAGGGCCAGCGCCCCTTTTAAATTTGGGGTTAATTAAAGGGCCCGCGGGGCCTATTTTGGAAATTTTCCCCCCAAGCACCGCTCCCAACCCGGGTTGGTGTATTTTGGGCTTTTTAGAGTTTTTAAGAGTTCACCTTGTTTTCCCCGTGTCCCAGTCCTTCTGCTTCTTTCCGACCTTGCCTTTTTGGGCCGCCTGCCCGGGAACCGTCTGCCCGTCTTACTACAAACCTTTCTGCTGCCTCCCCCTGCCCTTTTTGCCGGCCCCCCACTACTCCCCCCGGAAATTACGCCCTCTTTTCCACCTGTCCCCCATCGAAAGAAGTCACGTCGGGGATAACGACCTGGTACCCTCACCCCGCAGCAAGTCCCCCCCGCTTTGCGGGGGGCCTCGGGGAAAAACCCGGGGGGTATTTAAAACCCCCGTTCCCTGGGGGGTTTGCTACCCTCGTTTGCTTGGGCCCCAGCGGATCCACTCCTCCGTTACAGTACAACGGGCCCTTTGGAAATTCCCCAGGGCCCTTCCCCCGATCTCCGGGCCCGTCACGTAGGCCGTCCCCCAGCGGCCAGCTTTTGCCCCAGCTAGGGGCCCATGATGCAGAACCTTGCGACCCGTGCCTCCCCCGGGGCTCCCCGCCTCTGCCCCTCATCCGTTGCTCCGGAAATCCATTGGGCTCTCCCCTCCCTTCGGCTTCGGGACCCTCTCTGCTTTCGGGCCACTCCCCCTTCGCTACGATGGAGCCCCCAAGAAGTGCAGGGGATTCATCAGCCATGCCCCAAATCCACCTCGAGATGATGGGGCCCCAAATTTCCCCTACAGAGCGGGGCCCAAGTTGGTTTTAATTATCAGCCTCTTGTCGGGAAAACCCTTTTGGTTTTGGGCAAAACCCCACTAGGGGAATCGAGGGGACCCTTTGGGTAGCTGACCCCCAAAACCTTTCCTCCGAGGGTTCCGCACAGTCTTTGGGGAAACCCCGTACTTCTTCGGCTCCGGGGCACTGCACCGGCTTCGTGGGGCGACCCCACAGTGGGTCAGTATTCTGTAAAATTTTTCGACTCTCGCTTCGGCTTGGACTGGAAAAAACCCGAAGGTTGGGGGGCGAAAATTTTGGAAAAGGGGCCTCTGGGGGCGAATAAAGGACGAGCCCCGCCGTGGGATCCCCAGCTGCCTTGGATGACCTAATCCTTTTGGGGCCACCCGAGTGGATATTTTTTTCGCCAAAAAGGCAACAAGAGCTCCGCCTACAAGGGGAAACCATCCGTCCACCCCTTTTTCCCCCCTTTGGGGCTCCCACTTTTCCCCAGCGGTCCCCTCTTCCTCCCCGATGGTTTCTGACGAGGAACCTATGCGGGTCGAGAGAGCCCCCCGGGTCCCAGGGGGAGTTTTTCAGCGTCGTCAAAGGGCTGTGTTTTCTATTGTGGGGGTTTTCTGGCCATTTCTTTGGGGGACTGCCCGGGTGGGGCCCGGGAACTTCCGCTCCTAGGGCTCGTAGGAGGGGCAACCCTAGGTTTTCCCGAAGGGCCCTTTCCCCCCGTTTGAAAAAGCCGTATCCCATTGGTGCTTTCCCGGACAGCACCTTTCAGGCCACCGCCTTTTAATTTGATTCTGGATCGGCGGGAAATTTCAAAAAGCCACGAACTTGGACCGGGTTTCTTTCCCCCGGGTGATTTGGGTTGCAGAAACCCATATTTGTTCTTTCGGTCAGGGGCCCGAATGTTTTAAAGGGAGCCACCCCCGTTTCCGTAGGGCTCCCCTTTTCCCCTGCGTTTGGGGGCCCTTTCAAAAGGAAAAACTTTGCCACTTCTAGTCCTCCCGGGGGGCCCCCTCCTTTTGGAATCCTTCTGGGCCCCCCCCTTTGGGCTGTAGGACCATCCCCCGCCCTTTGGGGTTTTGGAGCACAGGTGAAGTCATGCGGGGGGGTTTCCGCGTGTCACCCCACGTTCCCCGGGTTTTGCCCCGCAACTCCCCCTCATCAGGTGGGTTTTCCCTAAATCCCCAAGCCTCCTCCAAATTTTTCCCTACGCCATATTGGGACTTTGCGGATTTTTTTTTGGAGGGGCGGGCCAAAACGTCCCTCCTCACCGGTTTACGACTGTCCCATTGCCCTGAAACCCCGGGCTGAAACTCCCCCCAGGGGCCCGGGTTTTATTCACTCTCCGTCCCGGAGCAAAGGCAGGTCTGATTACAAAAAGGAGAACCTCCGAAAAAGGGGTTTATCCGTAATCCTCGTCTCCGGCGGGAGCCGGCTTCTTTTTTGTGGAAAAAAAAGATGGGCCCTCCCCCCCCCCGCATGGGACAAAGGGGTTTAAAATTTAAAATCACCATAAAGAATCGCTCCCCTCTCCCCCTTGTTTTCGGAACTCTTGACTGCCTGCGGGGCGCAAAATTATTCTCCAAGCTGGATCTTCGCGGGCTTAAAATTTTTAAATCCTTTATTAGAAAAGGGCCCCGACGAGGGGAAAAACAGCGTTTAATACGGGGGGAGGGCCACTTCGTTATCGGTTATGCCTTTGGGGCTCTGAAACCCGCCCCTGCTGTTTTCCCAAAAACCCCTTCGTCAATGATATTTTCCCGGGGACCTACTCTACAGCTGTGTTATTGTCTACTTGGACATATCCTTATCTTTTCCCCGGGATTCGTAACTCATCGCCCCCACGTCCGCCAGGTCCCCCAAGGCGACCCCGGTACCCTCAAATCTTTTTGCCAACCTGAAAGTCCTCTTCGAACGTCCCATTTTTGGCCCTTTTTAGGGTAATCGTTTTGAAAAGGGGCCCCCGGGGGAAATCCCCAAAGCTCTCCCCATTTCATTCCCCAAAAACCCTCCCCTTTCCCAAATTCAAAACCTCTTTTTTCCCCTTAATAGCCAAATTTTCCCCCAAATTTTCTCTACGCTTGTTGGCCCCTTTTTGGTTCCCCAAACCCCCGGGAAAACCCCCCCGCCCAATCCCAAGTCCGGGGCCCCCGGAAGCCCCCCCCCCCCCAAGAACCCTTTCACCCGCCCAAAATTTCGCTTTTCGCCGTTTCCCCCGGTTTCTGTTTTGCCAGCCCCCAAAAACCCCCCTTCCCCCCTGGAAGTGGATGCCCCCTTTGGGTGGGTGCTGATCTGTCCCCCCTGCAGAGGCCCCTTCCTCGGAGTAAACTGATACTGTGGATTCTTCCCCAAAAATTTTTCTCCCCGGGCCCGAGAAGAATTATCCCATAGGGGTTCGCAAATTTACGGGCCATAAAGCTGGCTCTAAAAGGGGGGGGCGTCACCTGCGGGGAGGGGGCCCTTTATCCTATTGATATTTTCACCGACCAAAAAAAACCCCCTATACTTCAGTCGGGCTCAACGCCTGAACCCCCGGGGCAGGCTAATGGTCGCTATTTTTGCCCTTTTTTGATTTCGCTACATTTTTTGGGGCCACCGGGAAGAACGCCCAAAGCTGACGCCCTATCTCGTCCCTTCTGATTACGGTGGGTCTTGACGCTCCCCACAGCACTTTTGTCCCCCTGAACGCCTCTCAGGCTCCCCCCGTGGATCTTCAAAAGCGGCCCCCCCGGGGAAAAACGTATGTGCGCCCTGCTTTGCCGGGCCCCGAATCCTGAAGTGGGGACATTCTTCCCCAACAGGGTGGCATCCAGGAATCCATAAGGGCCCTTTTAGCTGGTCTCCCGGGTACTACTGGGGGCCCCCCTTGCGCAAGAGTCAGGGGGCTTTGTTCTGGCTTGTCCCCCTGTGCCCGAAAAAAGGTTCCTCGTTTTTCAAACCCACCCGGGGCCTTTTTTCAGGGCCCCTTCCTTGCCGGGAAAAAACCCCGGACCCATGTCGCCCCGGACTTTGTCACAGATCTTTTCCCCCTTTACCCGGAAAAAACAGTCAATGGGTGGTGACCGATGTTTTTCGAAAATGGCCCCTTTATCCCCCTGCCCGGGGTTTCCCCACTGCCCCCCCCCTGGCCCCCCCCCGCATTTTTTTCCCTCATATTTCCGGGTTTCCCCGGTTTCCCCCCCGTTGCATAAATTTTCTCTGACGGGGGAGTCCAGTTACGCTAAATTTTTTGGGGGGCCTGTGCGGTCAGTTGCGGCCCCCCGTTTGGAAATTTTTATCTGCATTTCCACCCCAAACTAAAGGGAAGGGAGAACGGGTTTAAAACCCGTTTTTGGGAACCTACTTGCGGGGACTTGTGTTTTTCCCCTCGTCCCGGGTAAATGGCCGGGTCTTCTCTCCTGGGGGAAAGTTTTCTTATAACTCTTTTGAGTCAAATCCGCCCGTGGCCTCCCCCTTTTTTTTTTTGTCCCTTTTGGGTTTCATCCCCCCCCCCCCCACCTCTCCCCCTAGTATCGGTCATGTCCTGGGCCCTGGATGCCCAAATTTTAAAAGGGCCCTCAAGGCCCCTCTGGGAACTAAAGCGTCAGGGCCCCGCTACGAGTTCTGCCCGCACCCGCGTCGGCTGGGCAGGTTTCCGGTTTGGCCCCCCCCCCCATTTGGGGCCCGGCGAAGGGTTTTGGGTTTTCCGCAAAGTACGTCCGTTTTAAGGGGGCCCAGTTTTCAAGTTGGGCCCCAAATACCCCGGGGCCTTTTTGTGGTGCCCAGGGTTTTGAAACCCCCTCTCCCCATAAGCTTCGCCTGGCCCCCCCAAAAAAAATAAAAAAAATTTCTTAAAAAAAAAAAAAAAAAAAAAGGGGTCCCGAAAAGCGTTTAAAATGTCCCTCCTCAAAGCCCGTGGTGCTAACCGCTTTCCCCCAACCTGTCTCCCTTCCCCCTGTTGCTAGCACAGATAAAAATCTTTTAGGTCAAGGAGGTGCTGGCGGAGAAGGACAGTGAAGGGGGGAAACGGTTCTCCCCATGACTGGAAGGGTTTTGGTCCCCGGGGGAGGTTCCCTGGGGAAACCCCAGGGCCAACCCGGGCCCCTGACTCCTCGCTAAAATTTTAAAGGGAAAAGGGGGGGAGCTAAGGGGGGGGGGGGGGTACCTCAAATGCGGCGGGCGCCGGCTCGCCGCGGCCGTCCCCTGTAAGCACGGGGGCCCGGGACGGCTGCTGGGGCTGTCCGGGACCGTGGGCCTTTACCTTTTGCCCCGGGGACCCCCCTACTTTCCAGTCCCCCCCGTTTCCCCGTCTCCAACCCCGCCGCCCCCCGCGGCATAATTTCCCTTTTTAAGTTTTCCCCGGGTTGGTTAATTGAAAAGGGCCCCTGGTTCCTATTTGGGGAAAAAACCCCCCCTAGCAACCTTTCCCCGCCAGCGTTGGTGTGTTTTGGGGCTTTTGGTTTGAGTTCACCTTTTGATTTTTCCCCTTGGTCCATCCCTTTTCCCTTTGGTTTTCCCGACCTTGCCTGTTTGCCCCCGCCTGACCGTCTGCCCCTCTTTTTGACTTTTAAACCTTTTGCTTTGGGCCCGCCCCGACCTTCTTCCCGGGCCCCCCATACGCCCCCGGATTACGTTCTGTTCCCACGCTGTACCCCGGCCCCCCATCGCAAGCAAGTCACGTCTGGGTAAGACCTGGTTTTGCCTCACGCCCCCGCAAGTCCATCCCGCTTTGCGGGGGGGCCCCCTGGTGAAAAAACCGGGGGGGTCCCTTAGACTCCGTTCCCTGGCGTGGCTTAGCTTTTCATCGCTTGCGTTGGCCCAGCGGATCCCCCCTCCGTTACAACCTGGTTTGGGCCTAGGGGGGATTTGGGAAAGGTAAGTTTTGATGATGGGAGGTTTCCCAGCAACCCCCAACACAGGAAAAACCCGAAAACAAAAAGAAAAATTTAGGGGATTTAAGGATGGTCTTAATTTCCCCGTTTAATTTCCCCGGCTGCAAAACCCTGCAAATAGAAAAGGGCTTATCTTTCCAAGCAACTTGAACCCGTAGAGGGCAGGGCCCCATTTTTGTTTGTGAAGGTTTGAATTTTAGTGGGGGGGTGGGGCACGGGCTTGCCCTTTTCCTTTTGGTCCCATATTGGGAAATTTTACGTGGAGGTGGGGACCGGGTTAAAGCCCTTTTTGGCATATTTTTGGTGAAAGGGCCCCCCCGGGGGGTTGTACGGGCCCCTTGGTTTGGTAACTTCTGGATCGGGAGTTTTTTTATATTTCCCCCCCTTTTTCCCTTTAAACACGTGGAGTGGCCCTGCGGTGGTTTTCCCCCGATGTTTTGGGTTTTTGGTAACGGGGGGAAACCCGCCAAATTTTGGGGCCTGGGTGGTTTTCCCTTGTCCCCGCGGAAAAAAGGGAAAAAATGCAGAAGGGAAGGATGGGGCCCCCAGAAAACGGGGGGCATATACTTTGGGGGTTTGGACACAGGGGCACCCCGGGGGGGGGGTGTTTTAAACCCTGATAGGGGCTAACATCTTTTTCATCTTTAAGGACGTTGGGCTTTGGTAGAATTTTTTTTGGGTCCTGCTTTGGGGGGTTTTTCTTTTTCCCGGGGTTTTTGGGAATAAGAAAACTTTCCTTTTGGGGTCCATTCAAATATTTTGGCCCTCCTTCCACCAGTTTTTTTCTTTAAAATCTTCCTTTAGGCCATTAACAAAAGATGGGATTTGTTTGGGTCTGGTTGGGAAACTTAACTCTGGGAAACAAAACCCTTTATCGCAAAAAAAGGGGAATGTTAAACCTTGGGAAAAAAACTTTTTCAAAAGATCCCCGTCATCCGTGTGGAATCAGAGATACTTTATTAACTTTCAGACAGGCGGGCACGTGCCCAAATTTTTTCAAATTTTTCGAAAAGAATTCATTTCAAGGGGGGGTTTGGGGCCCCAGGTCCTTTAATTTTTTTTTGGAAAAAAATTTCCCCCCCTTTTAATAACCCTTTTATATTCCCCCCCCCCCAAAAACCCCCCCCCCTTTCCCCGGGTTAATGTTTGGGATTGAAAACTCAAGGGCTTTCCATGGGAGCCCAGTAGTTTGTTGTACCCTTGTCCCCGAGCCTCCTGTAAAATGGCATTGGCTGTTTATTTCCCGGTCTGGTAGTTTGGGTGACAATCTGGTTTTACTTGGGATGGAAATAAAGGATTCTTTCTTTGGGTTTCCCTTTTTTCTTCTGCTTATATTTTTTTCCCCGGGGAAAAACCCCGAACTGGGGGGGTTGGGGGAAGGGGAAAGGGCCCGGCCTTTTTTCCTCCATGGCATTAAATTTTCCCGGGGTTTGGGTCCCGTGGGTTTAAATCCATTGACCCGCACACTGGGGTCCCTTGGGGTCCCAAAACCCTCCAAAAACATCTTGCCAGGCATTTCTTTCTGGAAAATTGGGGCTATTAGAGCTTTTCAGGGGGGTAGGGTTGGGGTGTAACCGAGGTTTCCTGGGGAAAAAATCTTTTAACTTCTGGAACGGTTGATTAATTAAAGGGGTGGAGGCTGGGGGTGAAGGGGGGGTTTTGAATGGCCCTTTTGGGCCCGTGGCCCCCCAAATGGGGTGGGGTCACTGCTGACAAGACGGATTTCCTCAAGTGATGATAAAGGTGGGTGTTCTAATATGCCTGAACCATAGTTTGAGCACAGGAACCCTTTACGGAAAAAAATAGAAAGGGCCCGCACTTATGGCTTTGGGAAGGGAAGGGCTTTTTTAAAGTTTTTTGTTGTTTCCCGAGCCAAAGGGTTCTACAAAAATGTAGAAGCCCGTTGGGAAACATATGATAATGCTCGATGCAACTCATATACAGGACCTACGAGCATGAATAATAAATTGCAAGGGAGATTTCCTGGGCCGGTTGTGGCAAGTTCGGTGGGTAGTAAAGGGCCATGGCTCTCTATGATGCGTTCACTGTCATGCTGAAAGGATTCCCCTCCGCTAGGACTATGTCTCTGGCGAGGCCCCCCTATGTTGTAGTTGGATTGTTGGTGCAACATGACTATGGCACCTCAACATGGATGGTTGTCATTTCACCGGGGCCCAGCTGACAGTACCGACTGAAATGGACAAGATGAGGCGTCAACCTGTGGATCCCATGGTCTGGGGTCTATCCTTCATTGACAATGTGTCTCTATTTTATGCAGGTGTCCCCAGGTTTCGTGAACCGGACTCTGGCTTATGGGAGGATGTTCCTCTGACCCTAACTCCGAAGGTGACCAAACACGGATCAATCCTGATTCACTGCTTTCCTTAATTGTCTCATCCGATCGACGGAGACAGGACTATTAATGAGACTTATCCAATAAAGTGAATGGAAAACCAAGGGATTCACTGATCCTTTGTTACATAGTACGTACCTTCCGCAGTAATAAACAGGTAATAGAAGGTGTACAAGATGGCCACCGCTGCATATGAAAGGGCTGTACTAAGGTGACTCACTTCCGGAGCAGGAGCCGGAAGTAGTAACACCAGTCATTGAAGGTGTAGGGGGCGTGGCATTGGTGGGAAGTGACAGATCAGATGAACTCATCAGGTGAAAGAGCGTGAAGTGATTGGAGTTGTGGAGTGATAGAGTAAGTGGGAAGGGACGTGGCATGGAAACATTGGGTTAACAGGAAGGAGCAGATTTGGACGTCTCTGCCACATGCAACACAAAACTCAGCAGGGGGCGGATTTTTCTGGACACACCAGGGACACTCCCAGCACTTAGAAATCAGCTCCATTATAAGGTGGAGGAACAATTTGTCGGTGAATCAAATACATATAACCAATACCATTACCTTTCTTATCCTACATTCAGTCTCAGCCGCCCACCTTCTTTTGATATCTCTTCAAGCTGTCTTTACCAAGCTAATGCACGCATCTAAAGCTTGCTATCCGTGAAGCCCTCACTTGTGTTTTTCAACAGCTAAAGCCCACAATTGCGGTTTTGAAGTCTACCCTTTGGGTTGAAAACCACACATGTTCATTAAACTTTTTAACCCTTCTCTACATGCTTCTTTCTTTCTCCTTGCGCGACACTATGTCCTGCGGACTGACTGAGCCCTCTAACGGGCCGTCTTTACTTCCCTCATAAACTTGAGAACCTAATCATAATCACCTGCTTATTATGCTTATTATAACCCACACATACTATCATTAAACCTCCCTCATCGAGCCCTACGGTTAGCTGGTAGTCCCTCCTGCCTAGAATTTATCCCCTACTGCTGCAATTGGCGCTGTCCAGATCTAGCTAGGTCTGTCTAGTCTGCAAATGTCAACAACTCCTCTGATCATCAATCTCGCTAGAACATCCTCTAGTCTGCAACCAGCAACAAGATCTTCAGTCTAGCTACGAATTTCCCTACTCATATCCTATTCTGCAACTGACAGCATCAAGCCCAATCTAGGTATGATTCCAAATTAAACCACCAGTTGTCAGTCCTTGTCCGCAGATCTACCAACTTGATACACAGACTAGTAGTCAGGCATGCTCGGCATCTGGGATCAAGGTTCTTGAGACAGTAAGCGGGAACGTTCTGCGATGAACATAAACCCTGCGGCTGACTCATACAAACACCCCGACCAACCTGGAAACCAGTCCAAATACACATGCAATCTACAGATTCAATAAGAACAACTCAGCAGACTTACCGTGTTTTCAAGAGGTGGTGATCAGTCTCTCTCCGTTTTGACAGTCCAAGTAAGCCCAGGTGGTCACAGTCAGGTCCCTCAAGTAAATTCGACCCGTCTGATACTGCCGCCGCGTACAGGACGCCATATGTTGGGGTTCAGGGGTACACGCGTGACTACTCGCTGTCACAAATTGAATCACTTGATTTGCCGGCATTACTAAATGACACCATACACAGAGCTGATATGAGTTCTCCCTCCGTGTTAAGCAGACCCCAGAAGAGAGGCCTTTATTGCAATACAATGGATTTTTTACAAACTGGCTTCAGGGCGTGCTAAGATTCCTTTGTTTCTTGCAGTCTTCAGGAATGTGGCACTAGTTTGATTGGTTCTCCAGATCGGACATGGTTTCCACCCAGGTCCATGCTGGCACATGGTAGAGAGTGTCCAGGAAGCATAGGCGTCCATCTTGGAGTATCTGTGCCTGTTTTCAGCAAAGCTTATATGTGTAATAATGTTTTTGCACCACAAACTTCATTACAAAAGCACTAGAAAAATATATGTTTCCCCTCACACAATCACATAATATACTGTTGTAAATACACAAAGTTAAGTATCTATAAGTGTATACCCCGACCTGAGCAAGAGGACGTCACCAGTACCCTCACAGTAGACCGATGGGGTAATGGAGGCACGCGCCCCAACGCGCGTTTCGAAGTGCGCTTCGTCTGGGGGTAAACTCCCAAATGGGAGACCTGGTATTTAAGTGAAGACCCCGTATAGAGTACCCGCCTCCTGATCATCAACTAACACAATAATATGATACAGAGAGTGACGGACAGCACTCAGCACCAATGTATGCATTGATTGGCACTAACCGGTAAGTATATCCGCCCGCATACCGTCAGTTTACACTCGCGCAAATAGAATAAGAATGTCCCCAGAGCTTATAAAAATGCTAGTGCGCATGCGCAACTTCTCAGCGCACTCGAACCAAAGGCAAAAAGTATGCCCTAACCTCAAATGGGAATGTCGGATGACAGATGCTTCAATCCGCCAATACAGCGCAAACCCACCGAGCACGCGCAGATAAACATCCCCAACTACATTACCGACCGTCAATAGAATATCAGGGTATGCGCAGAGCTTAATTAAAGATCTAATAGAACACACATACACATAAAGTGCTGAGTGAATGAGAAAGTGATGGAACAAAAGTAATGTGATAAAATTATAAGTGAAAAAAGTGAAAAACGTGACAGAGTGACATGCAAGTGAGCAAAGAGATTTATTAATCATGATTTAAACGTAGCGCTTGGCACAATTCATATTATAAATCACATTGTACATATTAAAATACACAAATAGATCACATAATGTAAATATATATTATAAAGTGTATACTATCATGTGTATAACAAGACCTAGATGCTACCCAATATAAAATATTGATGACTATGTAATATCTGTGAATAAGAGCATAGTGTTAAGTGACAAAACCATATCAATAATTATACCTAAATGTATGAGTTAGTGGAAATATAAATAAACAATGATAAATATAAATATAATAGTGAAGCATATTAAAATATCCATATGGTGAATATACAAAAATATTAAAATTATGTACAAAAATTAACAGTGTATCATAAATTGCAATATACAAGTATTTCCCTAATTAAGTAAGGAGCGAGTTCTGTCCAACGCATACAATATATTAGTGTAATAATGGAGGAAAACAGGTTACACGGAACAACAGTGCGCAGGTGATGTAACTAGAATAAAAGATACAAAATTAATATATACACAAAATCAAATAACTAAAATAACAATAAAAACCAAACCAAGGCAATATATTGTAAAGAAAAAGACAAGAAAATTAAATTATAAGGAATGGAGCGAAAAGTATAAGTTGTTCATTTAAACCCCTAGGATAAACAGTGTTTAAAGTTAAAATCCACCTCACCTCACGTTTGGCTAGATTTTTTTCCAATTTCACCACCCTCAAGCATCAAATAAAACACGATCAATTCCCCTGAATCGTAATCCAGTAGCATCACAATTGTGTTTTTCTTTAAAATGTCTAGGAATCGGATGTAGTGAATCATATATCAACAGAGGTTTTCTGCAGCCTCAATACCTAAGAGGTGTTCCGAATGCGTCTTCGAAATTGCCTAGTAGTCATCACCAACGTACATGAGTCCACATTGCAGATAGCATAGTAAATTACAACCTTCTGTTGCACAAGGAGATGGTATGTGGTGAATTTTAAGGTCATCTCAATAGAAGAGTTCAAAAATAGTCCGTTGTTCTCCAAGTTGTTGCATGCTTTGCATTTGCCACATGGGTGGCATCCCTCTTTTTGCCTTTGGATCCAAATGCATTTTCTCAGGGCGAACTCCAGGAAATAACTTCTGACTAGCAAATCCTTCAAGTTTCTGAGATCTTCAGTATGTGATTGTCATCAATCTTCAAAAACTACAAATATTTAACAGTAAGATTCTTGTACATTACATGGTGTTTGGGAATGGATAGTTGTAATGAATCTGACCCTTTCATCAACCGAATTGTTTTTTGGATTTCCTGAACAGGACAATACGTTTAGTATCTTTGGCCTCTAAAGTAATCATCTCAATGACCTTTTTTGAGTAAAACCCCCTTTCTATTGAATCTTTGTTTTTATTCAATTGCTCTCGATTCGAAAAAACTATCCAGAGAACAAATTCTTCTTATTCTTAGGAACTGAACAACAGGTATAACTGTTGATCAATTGTTTGGTGGTGGGTCTGCAGATGCATGTACAGCGTGTTGGTAGCAGTAGGTTTTCTATATAAATCTGAGCGTACAAAACCGTTTGTGATCTACATCAAAAGAAATATCTCAAGAAATCCATGTGGTCTCCTAGCCTCTTTGTACGTAGAATTATCAATAGTAGTGATTCTGGTTGATGTGTATTCATGAAATGTCTTCAAATTCATCTGATGTCCCCTGCCAAAAGAACAGTATATCATCAATATACCTTCCCCAATACGGACCCTTCTCTATCAAGGGAACTTGGATCAATACAGAAGATTAAACGTTCCCAGAAACCCAAAAGATATTCACGATAACGAGTCGCACAAGGCCCGCCCCCATTGTTGTGCCTTGTAATTGGGAGGTAATCATGTCCCCCGAAATAGAAAGAAATTAATGAGTCAGGACAAATTCAAGCTATGTGATGATTAAAATCACTCAATTCCTTATCTAATCTGACATGAACAGAAAGGCACTTACCGCCAGATGCCATCTTGTGTCCTAATAGATTGGTAAGTGATTCTACATCATCATGTCACCCAAGGTCATATCCGTTCCAATTGCATGATATCCATTTTGTGAAGTATGTCCATTGTGTCTTTTAGTTACGAAGGTAGCTTTTCCATGTATTGGCGTTAATGAAAGTGTCATTATTTACATGCATGTTCGCATATGCAATCCCTGCCCCCAACACAATGGTGCGACCTGGAGGACAAATTGGATTTTTGTGTATTTTTTGGGTAATAAATAAGCATACAGTTTCAGGATATTCATGTACAAAGATATTTACCTTGTTTTTCAGATAGTAAATTCTCAACCACTGCCTTCTCCAAAAAATCTTCAATTCATCCAAATATTTCTGTGAGGGATTAAACGTCTAACGTTAGTAACATGCTGGATCCCGTAGTTGTCTCAAGGCCTCCATGTTCGTACATCGTTTAGGCCATATTACACATTGCCTCCCTTATCTGAGGGTTTTTAACAGAACATCTTCATGTGAACCAATTCTTTAATTGCTTCTGTCTTCTGTGAAAAATTGCAATTGCGATTAAATTAGTTCTATCCAAACCTAAACTTCCTTAAGATACTAATTTAACAAATATTTCAATATCGACATACATTCTTAAGGGAGAACTTTTTGGATTTGGGAACCAGTGGATGTAGATATGGAAGTTCCTCATTTGTGTCTTCATTGGCAAGTGATTCCAAAATAGATAATGCTTGTTGTTCCTGTTTAGTTGGAAATGGTGTAACAGGTTTTTTGGCATGAAAAATCTTCTTAAACGTCAATTTTGGGCAAAAAGATGCAAGTCTTTTATAGCTGTAAATGAATCAAAGTTGCATAAAGGTTAAAATGGAAGTCCAAGACTTAGAACTTCAATCTGACTGGATGTTAAATTGTATTCAGATAGGTTAATTACCATGCGAGTTTGATCCTGTCTCTTATCAACATCATTACATCCATCCGTTTTTACTGGTAGATCTCTATGAGAAATCCAAGTTTCCTCTTTATTTTTGTCTGGTCATATCATACGTTTTGAAGAACTTGATTCAGCAGTGGATGTATGTGAGGACATCGAATTGATCTTTGGCGGAAGTGCGTCTTTACAGATACGCCACTTGTGACACACCCCTATTAGTTTGAAAATCATTACGATCTCTTTGTACTTTTTTAATTTTTAGTGGTTTTAATTGTTTTCCTCCCCATTCTTTTATATGTTTCCTCCATTTCGTTTTTGAAAACCACCATGGTCTGCCGGGATATATAGAAGATGAATTGAGAAATCTATCTCCATCCAATGTAATTCTATAATTATTCTCCATGAATGTTCTTGAAACATTTATTACAAGCCTCTTGCCCACTTTGTGCTGACCTTCATGTTTCTTCATAGGATGGAAAGACCTGTACCCTTAAACCAAGTGGTATGAGACTTTTGTTAAATATTTTTCTAGGGAGCTCCTATTTCCCACCAGATCTTCATTCTTTTTATGTATTAACCCTCTTTAATGAATTCTTCAATCCTTTCTCATCTCCTGCAATTGGTATCTTCACTAGAGCCACTGTCCATCATTAAATGCAGCATCCGCTTGTAAGCGCCAGGATGCTTACATGCTCGCAGATCGTTGTTACAGATCAATATATATCCAGACTTATAATAACCCACCTATGAAAAAACCAGAGGTCTATATCAGAACAATTCAAGTAAGACCAAACTATTATATCTCATGAATACACCTATCACAATGGTCTGCCAAAAGGTAATTTAAAAAATAGAATAACTTTTATTAAATGCTTAAAAAATACATAAAAAACAGGTAAAATATGACAGTGGAACTACACAGATGCGTAGCCTCACTATACACCATCAAAAAATATTGTTGTCCAATATAAAGGTGGGTACAACGGACATATTTTGGAACTCTTCTAATGAGAGGAACTTTAAAATCACACATACCATCTCTAGTGCAAGCAACAGAAGTGGTAATTTTACTTTTCTATCTGCCCATGGGACTCATTTACGTTGGTATGACTACTAGGCAATTTCGAAGACACATTCGTGAACACCTCTTAGGTATTGAGGCTGCAGAAACCTCTGTTGATATTGATTCACTACATCCGATTCCTAGACATTTTAAAGAAAAACACAATTATTATTATTATTATTATAATTATTAACATTTATTTTAAAGCGCCATTGATTCCATGGCGCTGTACATTTGAGGGGGGTCACATACATGATATGTCAAGTGAGTACAATAATGACAATGAATGACGTATAAACTGGTACAGAGTGAGAGAGACCCTGCCCGCCGAAGGCTTACGATTCTGACAAGGAGGAGGGAAGAGACAGGAGGAGAGGGGCATACATGTTTGTGGTGTAGTACAGTGGCAGCATGTTTATTTGGGTTATAGGCAATCCGAAGAAAGGAGGTTTTCAGGTTTGCTTTTGAAGCAGGAGAGATTGCAGGAGTCTGTTGTGTTGGCAGTGCATTCAGATTGTGGGAAGCGCGAGAGAAGTCTTGGAGACGGTTATGTGAGGAGCTCATAAGTAGAGAACAGAGAAGAGGTCCCTGTGAGGAGCGGAGATTGCGTGAGGGAGATATCTGAGATTTTGTGGCAGAGATTGTTATGGAGGGGAAAGGTTATGAGAGCCATGTAGGTCATGTTAAGCAGACTTGAATGAATTCGCCTGAGCTATTGTAGCCAGTGAAGGGATTGACAGAGGGAGAGGCAGAGGAGTAGCGAGAGAGAGGATGGTAAGACGGCAGCAGAGTTTGAGAATGGTTGAAGGGGAGCAAGATGCTAGAATGGGAGGCCACAGAGAATGGTGTTGAAGTAGTCCAAGGCGGGAGAAGACAAGGGCATGGACGAGCATATTAAGTGGTGTTTTGAAGTTGAAGAAACGAACGGCATGCGAGAGATTATTTTTCAGGTGGAAGCGGCAGGCAGAGGTTGAGGGGTGTTGGATGTGTTGGTTTTGAAGGACAGAGCGTCAGTCCGAGGATCTATCCCCAAGGCAGCGGACTTGCGGAACAGGTGAGAGGGTACAGCCATTGACAGTGATAGAGAGATCAGGTGGAGGGATGGAGGGGGATGGTGGAAAGATGATGAATTCTGTTTTTTCCACATTTAGTTTTAGGAGATGGGAGGAGAAAAAGGAGGAAATGGACGATAGACAGTCTGGGATCCGGGAGATCACAATTGTGATGCTACTGTTGTAAGCCGAGCACCGAGGTAGGATTCCCGGAATACAGCGAAGTTACGGACAAAGAAAACGACTCCAACACCAGTTCAACAACCCATAGTTTACTGAACTTTTCAGAAAGCATTGTGAACAAATCCCCAAACACACATGTACAAAGTAGTGACCAAGGCCCCTGTGCCGCACAGCTGCGCTGCCGAGTGTGTGTCCTCTGGATGAAATATCATTTTACCTACTCATGGGGTTCAGAAAGGCCGAACACCCGCTACCTTTTAATACCATACAAGGACAGGAACAATCGTGTGTGGTGCAGTTCAAAAGCACGCGGCGGTGTGGCACAGACACTTACAATGTAGCAGCTCTACCCGCTATCCCCAGACATATACACATAAACAGATCCTCTCACATCGAACCGGTTGCATAAATAACAGCGCTATAACAAGCCCCATCCAATGTCCCGAATCAGGGGCGTAGTTGGATAAACACCTATGGCCTGAAACCAAATCTGTCTAACTAAGAACTAACAGGCCTGCACACAGTCCTAGTTTTGTTTGGCGTGCACGCTTCTTTGACCCGGTATACCTTTTCGATGGCCGGCAGTTGCTGCTCTGAGGTGAGTTCCCTGCTGTCCAAGATGTAGTCGCTCCTCTCAGTCTTTGCAGAGGGTCCTTTCCTTGTGGGTCTTTCTTGACAACAGCTTCAATGCGCACAGTTACACTCCTCTCTCTCTGGGGTTCTCACACTTTTGAGCCCGGAGGGAGCAGTCAATCTTCAGCCAGCATCTGTTCCCTCCTGCCTTCTCTTTGTGTTTCCTCCTTCCCAACTAAAATGGCCGCTACCTCATGTCTCTAGTCACATGTCTCTAGTCACATGTCTCTCGTCACATGTCTCTCATTTGCCTGCACCCGTGAGGCAATACCATAGATGCAATATCCATTAAGTGCTATTCCATAAGTGTGACTTCAGAATTATACCAGACTGTAGAATTATGGATGAATGGAACCTCTAACCAAATCTCTCACCTGACCTTTCTTCTTCTGTCAATTACAGGTATGTTTCTCCCTGTGAAGCACCACTCCCATCCTCCATTTGCTGTCTGAATCTTTATGGGACTCCCACACCCAACAGCTTCTCCACTTGTATTGTTTAACCCCCTGCTCTGCTGTTTTAAATGTATGTTTCTCCCTGTGAAGCACCACTCCCATCCTCCACTTGCTGTCTGAATCTTTATGGGACTCCCACAAACCCCAAAAGCTTTTCCACTTGTATTGTTTAAACCCTGCTCTGCTTTTG